>KZ108143.1:0-47215 GCA_002116305.1 Penicillium italicum | reverse complement strand
AGTTACTCTTATAAAAGTAGGTATATAGCTTTCTATAGAGGTTATATATCCTTCTTAAGATAAATTATATGATTTATATCGGAGTGTAATACTACTATTCCTATTTCTACTAGGTCGAATATATCTATAACGAATATATCTATAAAGTCCGCGTATTCTTCTAGTAGGCTATCTATTTATATAGCTACTAGTCGTATAGTATCCTTTACTTCTAATTAGAAGTAGATAAGGGTATATTATAAACCCTTAAGGAGCTCTTAGGTATACTCTTAGGCTATAATCTTCTCTATCTCTACTCCTTAGTAATTACTACAGTACCTCTATAAGGCTACTTTCTAATCTATAATAGGGTTTATACTAATTAATTAGTCGAATCCTAGGATTAAGTCGTATCCTTATATATCTACTACTTCTATTATAAGGGTATAACTTCTTATCTCTCTTATACTATCTACTATACTAAGTTTTACTTCTCTTACCCTATAGGACTTAATCTCTTATCTATTAATAGCCTTAACTATTCGTAGTAATTAGGAGTCTTCTAGATACTCTTTTACCTATCTTTAGCTAATAAAAGATCTTTCTACTCCGTAATCTATAAGGGTATAGGTAGTGATATTCTCTAGTCCGATACCTATAAGTACCTTACTTATAAGGGCTTTTAGGTATACGTTTTAGATATAATAACTCCTAATATAGCTATAGCTTAAAGTATTAGGATCTCTATTTTTTTATCTTATCTACGTTACTTCCTAGCTAGTTTAGCTCGCTAGGTCTACTATAGAGACTATAATAGGCGTCTTTCTTATAATCTAGTCTATTATAGTAATCGTAAATAGGTAGGGGTTTCCTATCCCTTTTAAACTTAGTATTTAAGTATTCTAGCTTCCCTATCTTCTTAGGTACCTTTTTATCTAAGTCCTATATCTTTAAGTACTATTACTTTACGCGGTAGGTAGGCTTCTCTATCCTCTCTAGCTTAGAGTACTCTTACTTCGAACCTAGTTAAGCCTTTTTTATAGATTAGATATTAGATTTAAGGGATTAATACTACGCTAATAGGTTACTATAGGTATAGTCTAGATCTACTTCTACTTAGTATCGCTCTTTAACTTTTAGTTCTAGGTATACCCCTATAATTAAGTATAGGCTTCCTTAGTAGGGGGCATACGTATATTCTTAGCTATTTAGTCTAGGTAGAGAGAGTACGTTATAACTAATTCTCCTAGCCTCTATATATATCTATACTATTACTCTTTAGCTTCTTAGTAGACAACTTAAGGGTTATCTACTATACTTTATATAAAGTAGATAAACTCTAAGTATATTTTAGATACTCCTTCCTATATTATATAGGATTCCTATACTATTATTATATCTTCTTATAGTACTTTAAAGCCTTAACTAATCTTTATAATATTATTTACGAAATAGTAAGGGTATTATTAGAAGTGGTTATTAAGCTAGGCTTATTAGATCTTATACTCTTAGAATAACTTCCTAGAGTACTTATTAATACTAGATAGGTAGGTAGGATACTTTATACCTATAACCTAGTATCCTAACGGTATATCGACTATTATTCTATTATCGTCCTTAGTATCGCTTATAGAGAGGCCCCTTAGTAGGGTCCTTCTTAGTATAGAGTAGGTTAGTATTACTATTATTATAGTGATCTTCGTGATACGCTCTTCTATTTAGGATTATCTCTCTATTAACTCTATAAGCTTAGTAAGGCAGTGTACTTAGGCTCTTATGGCCTTAAGTTCGTCTTCTTCTTACGTCGAAGGTACTATCCTTTAGACTACGCCAGTAGATAAAGCTTCTATAGTAGGCCTAGTAGGCTTTATAGGGTTACTTTACCCTCTAGTAATCCTTACTAGGCCTCCCTACTCTCTCCTATATCCCTTCTTAGGGTTATCTAGTCCTTCGAGGTTAATATCGAAGTTATCTTCTATAATATCGTCGTTAAGTCCTCGGCCTTGCTTAGTTGCTATACGGGTTCGGTATATTAGTGCTATTGTTACCCCTAACGGTCCGATCGAAAGATGTATAGAGTTTAGAATGTAAAGACCCTCCTATAGATAGGTCTTTATTTAATTGATTAGAGTGAAAGGAGTATTATACGATATAAATACTACTACGAAGTATTGATACTAGTACTACATATATTCAAACTGAACTCTAAGCCTTCTAACATTGCTCCGAGTTCTACTAGTATAGTTATGCGCGGGTAAGCGAGGTCATATAACTCTCTACCTCCGGTCTCTCGGTGGTATAGTTCTATATACCGGGTCCTGCGACCCTTCTAGTAAGACGTCGTGACATATAACGGGCTAAAAGAATATGGAAAAAGCCAAAAAAAAGATGTGCATCATCCGTGAATCGAACACGGGCCTCGTCGATGGCAACGACGAATTCTACCACTAGACCAATGATGCTGACGAACCAAGTGGATCTGCAAGCTGATTCGCTGGTTATATTTGAGCAACCGGAAATTAAAATATAAGGCATCTCCAAAACCCAGCTTAAATCCATAAACGTTTCAACCATCTATACATATCTATTCGATCGGAAAACGACGAATCCAGCCCACACCCGTTCAAGGGTACCATGAAAGTAGGAACATCAGAAGCAATTCATTCATAGTTGTCTAACCTTATAATTGGCTACATTTCTTCGAGTTGCCTACAGAATATACAAAGCATCAACCTGCTTCGTGGCTTTAGGAACAAACAAAGGAAGAGTGCATCAATGATACAACTAGTGCACGTGTATGCATTTAATGTAGGGTTTCATGCTTTGAGAAATCTAGGCTGTAACCAAGTAATCCCACCTACAAATTGAAGACAAAACCCACAGATCTGTTGTTTCAAGATGTCTCTTGTTCGATCCACCTTCAGCGATAGTTTTGAATTCCAACGTTTCATAGTCAGACATCGTGCTTGCCGGCTCTGTGGTCGCTTTCAGTCATCATGAATTGCGACGAGTGCCTAGATATCCTTGGCGAGGTTGAACAGGAGGTATGGGCGAGCAAGAACACTCAAGCCCGCAAAGATGGGACGCTTTCTGCTTGGGTATCGACATTGCTTCCAGGGCAAGCATTTTGTTATCTCGATAGCTGGTGTATGAAGGGCTCCTACAACTATTGCCAAAAACTGTGGTCCTTGGATGGAACGGCATATGTGCTTCGTTTCCCTCTCGTTAGCGGTGTTTCTCCTGATTATGCCGATGAAAAAGTGGCTATGGAAATTGAGGCTATTGATTTGATCCGAAAGCATACCACTATACCAGTTCCAAAAGTCCATGCCTGGGGTCTTGCCAAGTCCAATCCACTTGGACTTGGCCCGTTTATATTGATGGAATTCATTGAGGGTGTTTATCTTGCAGACCGATTTTGTGGGGAGGAATTAGAGATACTCCAGGAAGACATTCCGGATCGTGATGTCGAGTTTGTCTACAGACAGATAGCCAATTTCATGCTACAACTCTTCGCCATCGACCTCCCACGTGTCGGGAGTCTACCTACGCCAGTGACTGGGTTTCCTGCTCCTATACGCCCACTCACGAGGAAGGTGCACGATATTATACAAACTGGAGGGGTGAATACCTTTGGTTGGTCTATCTATCATTGTTGATTACACTCCCACTAATCTAGCGAGTCTAGGTGACCGAACCCAGGGATTTTCGGCAACTAGCGAGTATTTTCACCATACCATCCACCAAGATCAACAACAGGTTCGAGATCAGCCTAACGCAGTTCTTGTAGAGGAGAAGGGGGAGTCAGACTTCGCCTCGCTGAAGATTCTGGAATCTATGATACCCGAGATGGTGAACAAAGACTACGATCAAGGCCCATTCAAACTTATCTGCGACGATTTTAGCCCAACAAATATGATTGTCCGGAGTCAGGAGGATCTCACAATTGTGGGAGTGGTAGACTTCGAATGGGTTTATGCGGGACCAGCCCAGTTATTCGCTTCAGCACCTTGGTGGCTACTTTTCGATCGTCCCGTCGATGACAATTGGGATGTTGTGAACGGAGAGCCTCCCAAGGAAGCAACCCGTTATTTCAAACATTTTGAAATGTTCAAGCGCATCTTGGATGAAGAGGAGGGAAAGCTACCAGAACCTCAGAAAGAAGTTTCCAAGCTCGTTGCATGGTCCGAGGAGCCGGGTGCCATGTGGCTCCATATGCTTGTTTCTATCGGGTTTTTTGGCTCGTCTACTTTCCCTTGCTTTCAGCTACAGCAGAAAGTGGGTGTCAACGAATGGGAAGAACAGATGGATGAGATTCTGGATCAGGAAGAGTCGATAGAACTTCTAGCAAAGAAGCCGGGCGAGCTAGAGTTGTATCACAAGGAGCTGCGGAAGGTCGAAGAATGCAAACATTGGCTAGCACGTGAGTCCCTAACAAAGGAAGCTTTTATTCTTAGGGTCAAGGGTTTGTTAGCGGAGGGGCCTAGCGAGGAGATCGAGGAACCCAGTCTGTTGGATAGATGGGTACGACCCTGGTTTTGAAAGAAGAGTGAGATCAGAGGGTCAACTACGAACATGGCTTGTATTCCTCCAGATTTCCACCAAACGTGTCACTTAGTTCATGAGTTTACTTTCAGAGATCTACTGAGTGTGAACATGGGATCCTAACAAACGCATTTTCAGTTTAACTTGTATTTTGACAGGCACCCGATTGAGTGGAGTTTGTTCGAGTGGAGCTTCTATGATATGTACATGTACTTATACAGGACCATAGATGGCATACAAGATGGAAAGGCTAGACTTGAGTGTTTTCGTCGGATACATCCTCACCCTCATCCTCCATAGGCTTTGTCTTCTGGGACATCCATTCATGGCGCAAGAGCCCCAGGGCCGTCGGCCGATGATCAGGATTCCATTGTAGCGCTTTTCGCATCCACTGCAAGAAGCCTTCCGCATCCTCGCCGTCGACACTGCCAGCTGCTAGGCTCTCGAAGCTACGATCTGGTATGGATGCTTGCCCCGTCCAGTTTCCTTCTTCGTCCCAGAACATGGAGCCTAGGCGCATCTTCTCGCGGAACTCTGGTGGAGGAGAGCCAAGTAGAGAAACCAGCTCTGCAATGTGGACCCGGTCATCAAAGGCTCCATCTGAGTTTCGTCCGTCGATGAGCCCTTGGGAAATGGTGTAATTCCATGCCTGGATAAACTATGTAAGCTTCTTCTTTTTTTGCCTCAAACCAAAATACTCACAACAACAGCAGCACCCCAAATGTCTGCCCTGTGATCAGATTTCGATTTCAGGACCTGTTCGGGAGGCCTGGCATGTTTTTCCTCAATACCGGACAAGTCATCGTCGGGGAAGTCCAAGCGGAGGGGAACACCATCTCCGGGGAGTATCATCGGGGTGATAAGCTCGTCATTGCTGGGCCCGGCAGCTCGTCTATCGCTGGAATCAATGTTGAATGTTGCGTTTGGCATTATACCTACTCTGGGATCAGTCTATCAACCTTCGAAAAACATTGGCGAGGGAAGATACGGGCAGTCAGATAACAATCGGTGTGTAGGAAATCCAGCATGATCAGCATTTGTTTCATTGTAGACCTCATCGACTCGAGATCCATCTTGTCTCCCGAATGCATCTGTTGTGGGTCTATGGAGGGTGCCTCGTGAACAACACAAATATGAGGGCCGCGAGGACCTTTTATGGGAAAACGATCGCTAACTTCGTGAAGAGGACACTCGCTTTGCTGGTATAATTTTGGTGGGTGAACCCGCCCATAAGTCTTGAGCATATGATCCACGACATAGATCTTCAAAACAACCATTCTGGGCTCCCTGTTGTTGACTGAGAATTAGGGCAGTATCGATCCAATTTAAATTAGACACTCACATTAGATCAACGGCATACCAAACAGTCGCCGTGGGCCCATAGCCGATTTTGTGCATAATTCGGTACCTGTCGTTCAGGGTTTCTTCCTCCTCGGCGGGATACGTGTATGTCTCGTTGGGCTCATATCCCGCTTCAATCTCGTCCTCGATTTTAAGAGATGAATCCAGCAGCCCGAGATCAAAGACTGGGTAAACTCTCGGATTGGACGTCCATTGTGATGAGTATCGACGCGACCAGGCTGTTTTTCGGTCAAAAGGAGAGATCAGCCGGTAGACGGAAATAGGAAGTTGGGAAGGAGTCCTAGATCTATGAATAAAGCTAGCGGTGGAGCAAATATGCAGAGCACTCGCTCTCCAGTTCATGACGAAGCGCGGTGGTTGGCGAATGCGCGGCTACGAGGTGCGACGGGTTAAACGGATGACGGGTCACCCCTGCATGTTCCTGAGGTCTATTTATATCTCGGGTCTTTTTCCTTATCACTTCCTCATCACAAGATATATGTATTGACTAGGAATTTTTGATCTTTTTTTTTAAGCAAAGAGGGCTATCTTCCCTGCAAATACGGAGTAGAGAAATAAACAACAGTCGCGCCACAAGGTTCTTAGTGTGCAGCCACTAAATATAAGCTTAAACAACATTGGCTATCAGGACCTCCCGAGGTCGCCTTTTGCCCGGGGACCCCACAACATTTCGGTATCTCGCAGCGATGTGCCCCAGAGGCTGTACTCAGGCTCGATCTGCCACAGGAACTAGTTATATACTAGTCTCGACATCTGACGAACTGGAATTTGAAATCTATTTGGGTTAATACAATGAGAAGAAGGAGTGATCAAACACCCCTCTATGTATTCTAGGGGATTCGTCAAGTGGCTGCGAAGCCCAAATACTCAACCACGACTTTGTCAAAGAACATCCAAGAAAAAACTCCGTTTGATTTGGGTGGATCTGTATGGGCCGGTAATGTTGATGTCTTCATGAAAAGGTAAGGCACCCAGGTAATACGGGGCCCTCATCCTACACCGTCTCATGGGGGCTATGGTGAGATAGATGGTGGTCGAGAGGGCTGAGAGGAAGAAGAGAAGAAGAGAGAGCAGGAAAGGTGGATGTCCTTTCATACCTCAACTCACGTACCTTCCTAATCTGTCTGGATTGCACCTGCCCTGAAGTAGAACAAGGGCCCTTGTTTACTTCCCTACATGTACTTTGTAACCTTTTGATTGTACCTAGGTAGTCCCATAGCCAGCTCATTGATGAACTCGCACTTTACCACCACTTGAGATATACTTGAGACATGCTTGGCGAAAGCACAAGCTTACTAAAAGGTCACAGGAACACACGGTTAATTACGAGCAAAGGGCTAACATTGCACTAAAGATATAATCTCCGAGATATGTCGATCTATACCCAAAGGCCTAGATGCCAAGACCTCGACGAAACGGGCTTAATAAGACGCTAATTTGATTCCCCCTGAAACACAGCCCATGGACTCGCGTGGGACCCGCTGTGGGCTGGACTCAGGAGACTTCAAGCTATTATTTTCTTCCCTTCTCAACTCTCTTGTCTTGTTATTCTTTTTGTTTTTTTTTCTGTTTTTCTATGATTTTTTGAAATATCTTGATCTCTCCTACTGGCTGGTCCAAAATGGAGAGTCTGCCGGGAGCGGAGAGCCTCCTCCATGGTCCATTTCCGGATAACCAGAATTCCACTGTGCCACAACCGGACTCTGCTTCCGAGCAGTTGTCCCATTCCAATCTCTCACGATCACCCTCTCTCTCTCAGAAAAGAATATCATCACTACCCCATGTCAAGACGGCCCGTCATGCCAAACGCCTCACCTTGAACTTCCCCATCAATCTGAACGAACCTGAGACACCCGATAACGTCACCTCGCCCAACGCCATAACCCCAATCACACAGTCCTCAACTCGCCCCTCCTCCGCCCAGCCTTCGGGAACACCTATGGCATTTGATGTCCCGGATGATGGCTATGACTTCCTGCGGGCCATCGCCTCACAGGAGCGGAAGGTCATGGAGCTTCGCGAGGAGCTCACTCAGGCCGAGGCAGACCTAGCGACAATCAAGAAACAATGGGCACTGTCTGAAAAATCTAGGAAGCGGGCGGAGATCAACCATGCGGAGCCACTTGTGCCCCTCCGGTCGCCTGATTTCTCAACATCCGAGGTTCCGAGTTCACACGGCCGGGGACAGAGCATAAGCTCGATCGCGAGTTCCACAGTGTCACAGGAACGGATGAGCCGGGACCTAGGCAGACGGTCTAGCGTGCGTGCTGCCGCCGCCACACCAGGAACTAAGATTGGGAGTAATGGTCGGCGAGTGTTTCAAGGCACACATACACGCACATTGTCTCTCTTGTCGCCAGTCTCAGGCCCCAGCACTTCTTCCCGCGGAGAACCAGGTTTCTCAGATGCTGCCAGTGGACGCGTAGGTCGGACTCCGCGGTCTGCGACATTACCATCGGTCGACCGCAATAATGCAGGTCTGATGAGTGCACAACTAGACGAGAGCCATGTACCAGAACATCTACTCGCACAGTGGCAGAAGACTCTTCCTCCCCCTTCGCGGGAAGCCTTAGTACGCACAGGCAAGCAGATGGCATCCGATCTCCGCGAGGGTCTCTGGACATTTTTGGAAGATATCCGACAAGCTACGGTGGGTGAGGAAGGAATCAACGGCACACACACGCGAACCTCACCATCCCACTCATTGGCACCACCAAACGGTCGCAAGCGGGATTCGTTGGCGACATCCCGGAGTCGAGAACGGTTGCTAGCGGACGGCAAACTATCACGATCATCGTCGTCATCGTCTTCGCGGGGGAGGGGGCCAGCGGCCGAGACAAAAACTGGTAAAGACACCACGCCGGCGGAAATTTCCACATCTTTCTGGAATGAATTCGGCATTGATACACCCGCTCAGAAGTCTCCGAACGCTCCGCGCACCCCCTCCGACAACAAAGCCGTCAACCGAAACGAGGCGAACGAAGCCGAACACCGCGGCCACCACTCCAGTAATTCAATCGATGCACAGGATGAAGATCTCGACAACTGGGGTAGCTGGGACACGCCCCTATTCGCGCAGAAGACACATACGCCCTCATCGAGCCGATCAACAGTTGCATCCAAACATGATCAGTCGCCCACCACACAGGGTAGCAGCCCTCGAACTAGCACTAGGTACCGTTCGACCTTTTCTGACTTCATATATGACAACCTCGTTATGCGCTGACCACGCTCCTAGCTTTGGCGATTTGAACCCGGCTTCCTCTGCACTGGATCCTAGTGTGTCTGAGGGCATTCCCTGGCCTGCAATTACCAAGCTTGCTCCATCGAAGCTCCAACGGACTGCTTCCAATCTGATGGCAGAATGGGAGCGCTCGCTGTCGCCTTCTCCAGAGCGAACTGCCTCTTCTTCGTTCATTCGCAAGGACAGCAAGAAGGACTAAAAGGGCTCTTTCTTTCCTTTCATGTATATACTTGCTACTTCTTCTTCGGCCCTACCTGTAGAATTTTGTAGGGCTACGACCTTCGAACTATACCTCACGAGAGCGTTGCTTCTTCTCTTGTCGATACATTGCCTTCCATTTGCTACCTTTGAAGTTTGCGCAGGCTTCAATTTGCTTGCAAGATTTGTTGAAATGCGAGTTGGTTTGATCACGATAAATGCTATATTTGGTTCTTTACCCTGATGAATACAACGAGTTTCCATTCTGTCTATGAATTTGTTAATAGGGATTCGACCTAAACAACAGCCTCCAATGCTATTTGTTCATTTTGGTTACGTCACGGATTTTGCGGAGCCTGCATATCACGTGCAGGACTGCGCTTTAGGATTTTCCAGCCTACCGTAAAATAAATTTGCGGTTCAGTTACTCGCCTCCGCAAGATCTCCGCGTTCTATATTTTGCTTGATCACGCGATTAATCTCTCGCTGAAGTCCAGTGGATTGTTCGTTCAGGCCAGCTTGGATCTAATTCGGCGAATACGATCCACAACCATCTTTAATCTAAACTTCACCCGCATCAACTTTCAACATGGCCTTTCCAGGCACAACAGGGACCGCGATCCCGATGACCTCCTTAGGAGGTAACCCGGGCACGCAGGGCATGAGTGAGCAAGAACAAGCTATGGTCAAAATGGTTCGTTCTCGATTACTATGTGAACTTGGTCCAATACTAATGAACCTCGGTATAGATGCAACGTGGTATGGAATCCTGCCCTGTCAAGACAGTCATTTCGGGTACCATGGGTTTCGGTCTTGGTGGTGCATTTGGTCTTTTCATGGCTAGTGTAAGTTGGCAATTGAAATTATTGATGTGCCAAATTCCATATCTAACATCCACCCGCTCTAGATGTCCTACGACTCGACTTTCACACCCCAGGGCCGCGCCATCGCCGACCTGCCCTGGCGCGAACAAGTCCGCCGCGGTTTCAAGGACATGGGCGCCCGCTCCTGGTCATCTGCCAAGAACTTTGGTATCGTCGGTGCGCTTTATTCCGGCACCGAGTGCTGCATTGAAGGCCTCCGCGCAAAGAACGATCTTACCAACAGTGTTGCCGCTGGTTGTGTCACCGGTGGTATTCTCGGCGCAAAGGCGGGTCCCCAGGCTGCTGCCTTCGGTTGCGCTGGTTTCGCGGCGTTCAGTGCGGCTATTGATGCCTACATGAGAATGCCCGGTGATGAGTAAACGGATCATTCGGATCTGACTTGAAAGCATGACCTTGTTCGATCGTTTGGCTCTTTTCTCGCCAGGCGGCCTTACCTGATTGTGCTTTTTGACCTGTATATTTCTACGGCATCTGGCGTTCTGGAATAGAACGGAAGCATTGCGGGCGTTTTGGTTGTTCTTATCTATTTTGCTGGGAGCATGGCTTTTCTGGCCTGTCTCCCTTGCGTTGCATGTCTTGCTTGACGCCTATATTGCATGGCCTCGTCATGGTGGTTCACTCCATATTTGATCCTCTTGGGTCTGACTCTTTACTCTTTTGTACAATACCAAGCGTGGACATACACACACCACTGGCCTTCTGAGACTCACCTCTCACAATTGATACCAAATTTTTATATGCTCACATTATTCACCAAATTTAGAAAACCTCCATCGACTTCCACAGCTAAGATTCAAATCCGAATTTGTGTCGAATCCGCGCCACCTTCTCTACCCAACGGTGTACTATGTCCGTCTCAAGCGCAAACTTATACAGGGTCCAAACGCACATCCCAATTCATTCCTTTTAGAGTTCCAAGGCTTGGATGAGAATACAGTTCGTTCGATTTATACACAGTCCTATGGCAATACAATGTACTTCTCCAGGTGCTTGGGAATGGAACCACGCAGGTTCTTGCTCTCGAGCCAGGTGCTGGAGAACAAGCGATCCGCATACCGGTAAGCACCGTCACAGAGAATGGTGACAACGGTGTTACCCTTGCCCAACTTCTCGGCAACCTCCTTGGCGGCCACCACGTTCATCGCGGAACTGGCACCAAGGTACAGACCTTCCTCATCCAGACAACGGTAAACCATCTCGATGGTCTTCTCGTCACTGATGCTCACAGAGCCGTCCAGCAAGTCGATATCGGGTTGAAGGTTATCAGTCACACGGCCCTGGCCGATACCCTCGGTGATACTGCTACCAGAGCGGTCGATCAGTGTACCACCACTTTGGATGTAGCTGTGGAGAACACTGCCCGGAGGATCGGCAAGGAAACTCTTGACACGTCCGTCGCTGACAGTCTTCAGATAGCGGGTGGTACCAGCCAGGGTACCTCCAGTTCCGGTAGCGCAGGTAAAGGCGTCGATCTTGCCCTCGGTCTGTGCCCAGATCTCGGGCCCAGTGGTGTCGATGTGTGCTTGACGGTTGGCAATGTTGTCGAACTGGTTGGTCCAGACTGCGTTGTCCAACGACTCTGCATGCCGGCGCGCCTGGTGGTTATAGTTTTGGGGGTTGTCGAAAGCCACTGCGGGGACCGGGTATACTTCTGCACCGAGAAGACGGAGCAAGTCAATCTTGCCCTGTGACTGGGTGTTGGGCATATAGATCACTAGCTTGTAGCCCTTTGACCGGCAAACATGCGCCAGTCCAATGCCAGTGTTTCCGGCTGTTCCCTCAACCACGGTGCCACCGGGCTTTAGGAGTCCCTTCTCCTCTGCATCTTTGACCACGAAGAGCGCTGCGCGGTCCTTCACGCTACCTCCGGGGTTCTGAAATTCTGCCTTTCCAAGAACATTGCAGCCGGTTTGCTCAGAGAGCTTCTTCAACCTAATAAGCGGGGTTTTGCCAATCGCTGCATTATCCGAGTCAGTTTAAAAGTGTATGCAAGGGTGCGCTCGGAGCTAATCATACCCTCGGTCAATCCATTGACGACGCCTTGGGCAGTTGACACCCGTGTGCAGTAGGCAGTAGACCCTTCCGCAGCAGCACGAGCTGCCGTAGTGGCAAATCGCCGGACACTTTGACGAAACATCCTAAATTGACTTGCAATGCAGGAACAAATGGTTTCATCGGGGAATGACGAGCTCCCGCACCTCCGATGATCGGCATTTGTCAGCTCACGTGCGTCTACTACCCTTATCGGCTATCGGCCACCCGTTTTGGGCTGTTTGTTTACCGCCAAGGCCTCCACTCCTTTGATCGGTCCCGCAGTCTGCGATGCTTTTCGCCTCTGAATAATCAACGCTCAACAACAACACAACAATGCCCGGCAGAGTCGCCGCCCGTTCGACATCTGCGACGACACGCAGGTCGTCAGCACAGCCCTCTGCATCTGGGCGTGCTGGCTCCGTTACTCCATCCTTTGCGATCCCCGAAGAACCAACAGAGCCAGTATCATCCCCCACCTTGCGTCGCGATGTGTGCTTGCTCTTTGCGGATGCCCAGCGCTCGACTACCGGTCACCGAAAGCTTGTTGTGCGCCTGCGCAAGCTTCAAGAGTTTTGCTGTGGTATCTCACCAAAGAAGAACACCAAGGGAAAGGACCAAGAGCCCGAGGAGGCATTAATTCCTGGCGAGGAGACGGAGGCCGAGAAGGAATTCAACGTGGAAGTCGGCCGCTGCATGCTTCGGATTCTCACAATTAAGAAGAGCGAGCCTGTTGGAGACAGAATTTTGCGCTTCTTGGGTACTTTCCTCAGTCATGCCGCAGAGAAAGACAATGAGATTTTTGCTTCGGGTGAAGATGAGGACCACAACCCCGAGACACCAACCGCCCGCCTCACATCTAGTCTTATTGCGCTGATGGTTCCCGTCATGGGCGCTAAGGATAAGATGGTGCGCTTCCGCGCAACCCAAATTACCGCCCACATTGTGAACTCGCTGGAATCGATCGACGACGAGCTATACCATACGATAAGACAGGGCCTTTTGAGGCGTCTCCGTGATAAGGAGGCCTCCGTCCGGGTACAGGCGGTCCTAGGATTAGGACGTTTGGCAGGAGACGATGGAGAAGACGACGGCAATGACGATAATTCTGCTCTCCTAGAGAAGCTGATCGAAATTATGCAAAATGATACAAGCGCCGACGTTCGCAAAACGCTTCTCACAAATCTCCCTCTCGTCCCAGTGACGCTTCCTTATCTTCTCGAGCGAGCCCGTGATCTGGATGCCCCTACCAGACGCGCACTGTACTCGCGTCTTCTTCCTACATTGGGCGACTTCCGCCATTTGTCTCTATCAATGAGAGAAAAGCTCCTCCGATGGGGTCTACGTGATCGTGATGAAAGTGTCCGCAAGGCTACGGCAAAATTGTTCTACGATAGATGGGTCGAAGATTGCGCTGGAACGAACAATGACCCGAACCAGGGACCGACTGGCCAGCGCTCAGCACCCGACATCAACGCACTACTCGAACTTTTGGAAAGAATCGACGTTGTTAACTCTGGAATGGAAAGCGGAATTGCACATGAGGCAATGCGCGGCTTCTGGGAGGGCCGCGCAGACTATCGCGAAGCTGTCGTATTTGACGAGCCTTTCTGGGAGAATCTAACCGGTGAATCCGCATTCTTGCTCCGGTCCTTCAACGACTTCTGCCGCGTGGAGAACGAAGGCAAGTATGACAGCCTAGCAGACGACAAAATGCCTGAGGTCACCGCGATGGCCTATTTCCTAGGCAAATACATCACTAATCTCTTGGAGCGGAAGAAAATTTCCAAAGAGTCTGGTGAAGCGAACGATGATGACGCAGTCGAACATGAATTTGTTGTAGAACAATTGCTCCATATTGCCATCACTCTAGATTACAGCGACGAGGTCGGTCGACGAAAGATGTTCTCGCTCCTTCGAGAGACTTTGGCCGTGCCAGAACTCCCAGAAGAGAGCACGAAACTCGTCGTTGAAACACTCCGCTGTGTCTGCGGACCTGATACTGCGGCTGAGGCTGAGTTTTGCAGTGTTGTTCTCGAAGGTATTGCAGAAGTTCACGACACCATCACCACCGAAGACAGCTTTGTTTCTGCTAGGTCAGAGATCAGTGACGACACTAGCAGACGATCCGAAACCCCGGGGGATGAGGAGGTCACTCCCTTCAATAAGGAAGAGGCCAAGGCCAAGATCGTCCGCGAGATTGTTGTTAATATGAAGTGTCTGTATATTGCTCAGTGCATGTTGCAGAATGTCCAGGGCCATCTGCAGCAGAACATGAATCTGGTTACTATGCTGAATAACCTTGTGGTGCCCGCTGTTCGCAGCCACGAAGCTCCGATCAGAGAGCGCGGTCTCTTGTGCCTGGGCCTTTGTTGTCTGCTTGACAAGGTTAGTATCTGCTCCTTTGATCGAAGACAAGGTTTGCTAATGATTGATTATCACAGAACTTGGCCGAAGAAAACATGACGCTCTTCATTCACTGCTATAGCAAGGGTCACGAGGCATTGCAGGTCACGGCTTTACAAATTCTCTGTGATATGATCACGACTCACCCATCCCTACTCGCTCCCGTCACCCAGGCTGATGGCGAGACTGTCACGCCACCTCCTATGCAGAAGCCTTTGCTCAAGGTTTTCGCTCGAGCTCTGCGTGCCAACTCTCCCAACAGCGTGCAGTCCGGAGCAGCCGCCGCTCTCTGCAAGCTACTACTCACCAACACCTTCACTCCCTCGGGGCCGAATGTCCCACCCGCAATCCAGGAACATAATCAGAATGCTGTTGAATCTTTGTTGTTGTCCCTTGTGGTCTCCTTCTACCACCCACGCACTCGTGAAAACCCAGCACTACGACAGTCATTGGCTTATTTCTTCCCTGTATACTGCCATTCCCGCGTAGAAAACACGCAGCGAATGCGCCGAGTGGCTGTGCCAGTTATTCGTGCTGTGATGAATGCCGCAGAGGAGCACTACTCACTCGAGGCCGAGGAAGACAGTGATGGGGAAATCGACCCAAGCGTTGGCGAGCGCGAGGTCAAAGCTCTCATGGCTGGTGTTGTTGGTATGCTTTCTGAGTGGACCGACGAGCGCCGGGTTGTTGGCTTTGGTGGAGAACGAATTCTGGCTGGTGGTGCTGCAAGCTCCAATGTTTGTGGATGGGTTCACCTCGCCCTGGTCAAGGAGATTCTCGAGCGTGTTCTCGGGGTCAGCGCTGCCGCGCATCGCTGCTCACGCGAGGAACGCAAGCTTCTTTTCTCTCTCCTCAGCAAGCTTTACTTCGCTGCTCCTACAGTTCCCGCACGAGCTAGCTCTCGTGCCCCCGAAGGCGAAGATCAATTCCGAACAAGCATCCGTAGTGCCACGGCTGTCGAAATCGATCCTGAAAACACTGCCCTCGCGACTGAGGTCAAAGAGCTATTGGATCAAACCATTGAAGAGGGTCTCGCCGCTGAAGCCTCCAGCCGAAATGCTCTCGTCAAGGCCAAGAACGCGATCCTCAAGATCCTTGCCGTTGCACAGGATGGTCGCGCTGCTAGCGTTCGTCCCCGCGAAGGCACTGAAGAGCCTGACAATGATGGAGCTAGTGTACGCTCTGGTAGCGTTCGTCGCTCTGTGGACCCTACTGGTGGTTACAGCCGTCGTCATTTCTCCGTTGAGCCAAGTATCATGGAAGAAGACGAGGGTGAGGGTGATAGCCATCTTACTTCTGCTACCGCCAATCGCCCCATTGTTTCCATTGAACCCAGTATTATGGAAGAAGATGAAGAAGATGACCATGATACTAGTCGGGGGACCATAATCAAGGAAGAGACGGGTGATGAGTGATGATTGTTCCAAGGTTTGGTTGGCGTTGGTTGAAGTTAGGGATTTGGGGTTAGGTTTCTGTACATATTTTCAGTGTCTGATTTTCTTCGAATACCTTTTGCATGACCACCATTGTGCGAGTTCCTCTTTCATGCATATCCAATATACAACATTTGTATACATCCACGTGATGTGCCACGTGACGATATATTTTTGACAGCGGCAGAGAGGCTTGACAATTTGGACAGTCTATTTTGTCTATATTTGTCTCAGTTCTGACTACCTTGTTTCACTGTATGTTGTATATCTACGTATGTCATACCTTGTAATTGCTTTTGCCCTTTGTGTATTACTTATTTGACATCCTACTTGGGCCCATGTATCTGATAGTTCTAGAAGTCTCCAATCAACAACAGTGTTAGCCTTCAAAGACACAAGATGTTGATTTAGATCTAGTAGATCTAGTAGATCTACCATAACCACTATATCTACTACATCAAATCTATCCTTCCTCGTTCCCCTAAATCCGAAAAGCCGTACTAAGACAGGGATCTGGGCCCGGTTGGGGTTGCACGGTCAAGACCAGTCCGAACACACAATTTCCAGGAGATTTTGAAGGATAGAAGATTTGATGAAAGAGAGAGAAATGAAGAGGATTAATTTCTTATTGTCATTAAGAATAACATCTATATAATTCATTTTGTAATTGTATAATCTCCGTCTCCCCCCGTGAACCCCGAAACTTTTCATTTTCTCAAAACCCCCCCCCGAGTTGGCTCTTTTCTTCTTCTCTCTCCCCCCCCCCCTTTCCCTTCTCTCCTCCCCCGGGCTTTCTCTTCTATTCTTCCCACTCTTTTCTCCGGCCTTGTCTTTGTCCTCTGCTTTTCCCGCAGAGACATCTTCCCCCCATCTTCCCCGGGATTCCCTTGCCGCTCCGTTGGCACCGGACAAATCAGCGATGGCGGCCGTTTCAGCACCAACCCCCAAGCTGGATCGATACATCGTCATCCACGTTGCAACTACCTGTGACGAGCATGGCGTATATGTCACTAAGGACTCGGCTGAGGTCATTGAGTTAGGATGGATCCTGTTGGACACTAAGACCTGCGAGGAAGTTCGTTCCCCCCAACGTCCTTCTACCCAATATTCAATTTACTCCCGAGGACAACCCGAAAGCTGACTGCTTTTTTCCCAATTGTTTAGCTGCACCGCGAAAGTGTTCTCGTTAAACCCGTCAATACCCCAATCACCCCGCTTTGCAGTAAGATCGCCTTGAAAACAACCTTGGATAACATGGGGTTTTGCTAGGAAACAACCTGTGGCTGACAATTATTTGAAGCGAGCTTGACCACTTTGACATGGGAACACGTTCGCTCCGCAGGTACTTTCCGGGACGCCATCTCTCGATTCGACGCCTTTGCCCAAGAACATCTCACCAGCAAACACCTCGAGTTTGCTTTTGTGACGTTGGACTCGTGGGATCTGCGGGTGCAGCTGCCCCGCGAGGCCCGCGACAAGGCCGTCGTGCTGCCCGCATACCTGCAGCATTCCCGCACTTTCGACTTGCGAACTGAATATCAACGCTGGCAGACCCATCACCCCGAGTCGCTGCCTTTCGGTCCCAGTTCCCTCTCCAACATCTGCGCTGCCCTTGAAGTCGAACCCGTTCAGTCGTCTGCCCCGATTAAGCACAACCTTCCTTTTCACTTGCAAGCCTTGGCCCCCGCTTCTCCCCGCCGTGCTATGGAGGAGTCTGTTACTCTCGCCCGTGTGCTTCGTGGTTTGATTCGCAAGTCGCAGCCGCCCCAGGAACACCCTGAGATCCTCACTCGTCCTATGGATGCTCATGCCGATGTTCGGGCCTTTTTGGCAGAACGGAGCAAGGTCCTGCACCTTAGCGGTCTGCCCCACGATACCACTCAGTCTGAGTTGGAGAGCTGGTTCACCCAGTTCGGTGGTCGTCCCATCGCCTTCTGGACCCTGCGGACGCCAGACCAGCACAAGCCCACTGGCACCGGCTTTGCCGTCTTCTCTTCCCACGAGGAGGTGAGTGTTTCTTCTTTTTGTTCCACGATGCAGAACTTTTTATGTTTTGTCCTTATATTTCGCCGGCTAACTGTTTCCTAGGCTGCTGAGAGCCTGTGCATGAACGGCCGTGCGCTTAACGAGAAGGCAATTGAGGTCTCTCCCTCTTCCAGTCGGGTTCTGGACCGGGCTGCCGAGATCCTCACTCCTTTCCCGCCCTCCAAGAACCGCCCCCGCCCTGGTGACTGGACTTGCCCGTCTTGCGGCTTCTCCAACTTTCAGCGCCGCACAGCATGCTTCCGCTGCTCGTTCCCCGCCATGGCGGCCGCACCCGACCCAATGAACTATGGAAACTACGGCTACGGCCCGCCATCAATGATGCCTCCTCACATGGGCCACGGCGGCGGTCACGGTATGGGTGGTGGTCACTCGCGTGGTATGGGTGGTAACGGCGGTGTTGTCCCCTTCCGGGCTGGTGACTGGAAGTGTGGTTCTGAGGGTTGTGGCTACCACAACTTTGCAAAGAACATCAACTGCCTACGCTGCGGTGGCCCTCGCTCGGGCGCTGCCGTCGTGGCAGACTCGGCATTCCCGTCGCCGATGGATCCACCGTCACAGTTCAATATGGGGCCCAACTCGATGTCTAGCACTCCTGCCCCTGCTCCGTTCCCCTCCACTGCCGGTGGATTCGGTGGTTTCAGCCAGCAGTTCGGTGGCCCGCCCAACAACTACGCTCTGCCCTCCGGTGGTCTGGGTAACAATACCCCCGGTGCCTACCCTCCCATGGGTCAGATGAACTCGGGCTATGGTTCTTCCACCACCTCGCACTCGGCCGCCTCCTTCGCCAACCCGGCCACTCAGGCCGCCTTCACTGGTGCGGACCACGGTGTGCCTTCGACCAGTGCTTCTAACGGTGCCTTCTACGGCACTGATGGTGCCAGTGACCCCTTCGCCTTCTTGTCGAGTGGTCTTGGTGGTCTGACGGTGTCTGATGACCCTCACTCTCGTCGCAACGGCTCCGGTGCCAACAAGTCGCCCGCTTAAATAATGGTCTAGTTGTACCTACTTCACGCCCCACTCACGAACTGGGCGCTCACACTTATGTTGTCCATATTGCAACCCTGCATTGTGGCGGGTTTATGCGTTGGTTGATATTCGTTGATACGCATTTGTATAAGGGATTCTGCGGTTTTGGTGCATCGGGTTGGAAGGAGCAGGCGGGTTAGCGTTGTCGAAGATTTCGGATTTCTTTCTCTCGCCTTCGCCGTCCTGTGATTTTTTTGCGTGATGCTTTTTTATCGTTGGGTTTTTGGTCTGTTTTTTGTTTTTTGTTTTTGTTTTTTTTCTATGCTGTTTGTTATTGTTCTCACTTCTGGTTGTGGGGGCTGTTTTTTCCTCCATATTTGTGGTTTCCATCTTGCGGTATATGGTTTGTTATCTTTCTCAAGGGGAATAAACCTCCTTATAGGGGTGTGTGGTGCATGTATTTTTGAATGTTCCGGCCATCTCTGGTTTATTGTCTGCAGGCATGGACACGTTTGCGTTGGGTTTGCCCTGCTTTTGGCATTGCATTTTAGATATTTTGTGGGCTCCCTTTCTGCACTCTTTGGTCATGGGAAGCGTCGGAGAATTCACGGTCTTGATCTGGGTGGGGATATACTGGGACTCCGTTTGGGGTGTTGGGGATTTACTTTGAAGCTTGGGTATCGAATCGAGGATCTCTTCGGGGTCGAAGCACTGTGAATGCAAAAAAATCATTGTGTCTATATGTTTTTCATATGTATTCTTGTTATTTAGATGGTTTGACTAGATAAAATTCTAGCAGATCCGGTGTTTTTATATATACATGGATGTGTACATGGTCAAGTCTTACGAGCGCATACAAGTGTGATTTTTGACTGGTTTCCAATGAATTTAAGGCTCTATTCACTCTTCTTTAAAAAAAAACCACGATACAATAGAATGAGCTACTTTCAAGTGGAAGGCTGTTGGAAAAACAGGTCAACTATTGGGTACATACAATTAGTATAGTGCATCCATACTTAACGGAAGTACCTCGAAGGTTGGCACTTGAGGCAGCCGTAGGCTTTCGCGTCCACCGCCCGGAACCCGTCATTGCTCCAACCCAATTGACCTCAGCTACTTGACACTCGTCTGCATTGCCCTTATTCTACCTTATTCCTTCTTTTAACCTTGTTATCTACACCAAAATTTAATCACCACTCATCCACTCGCCCTTGATTCACAATGTCCGGATACGACCGAGCTCTTTCAGGTGAGCTAGCTCCCCACGTCCCAGCTCCCTTTGCTCCTGACCAGGACGAAAGCTGTACGATGCTAACTTATCGCAGTATTCAGGTATGCGGAATTCAAGCTACACTTCAGCTACAGAGTTTGTTTTCTAACCCTCTCTCAAGTCCCGATGGACACGTCTTCCAGGTTGAATATGCCATGGAGGCTGTGAAGCGAGGTGAGATCTCCGTTATTTGCTTCCCTAGAAGCTTTCTCTGCTCCATTTTTTGCTGTCGCTCCTATCATCTTTATCAAAAGATACAATTTGCTGATGGTAGGTGATACTAGGAACTTGCGCTGTTGGAGTCAAAGGCAAGGATATTGTCGTCCTCGGTTGCGAAAAGCGTTCCGCCCTCAAGCTTCAAGATACCCGCATTACTCCCTCCAAGATCGCCCTGGTGGATGACCATGTCTGTCTTGCCTTTGCTGGACTGAATGCCGATGCCCGCATCCTTATCGACAAGGCCCGCTTAGAGGCTCAGTCCCACCGCCTGACCGTCGAGGACCCCTCCAGCATCGAGTATATTACGAAATACATTGCTGGTGTTCAGCAAAGATACACACAGAGTGGTGGTGTACGTCCATTTGGTATCAGTACGCTGGTGGTTGGATTTGACAAGAATGACTCCACCCCGCGACTGTACCAGACCGAGCCGTCTGGAATCTACTCAGCCTGGTAGGCATTTTCCGAGCTAACGTTTTCATTTTGGCTGAAAGCTAATCTTTCTTCTCTCGATACAGGAAAGCCAACGCCATCGGTCGTTCCAGCAAGACCGTCCGCGAATTCCTCGAGCGCAACCACCAGGAGGACATGGACCGTGAGCAGACAATCCAGCTGACCATCAAGTCTCTGCTTGAGGTTGTGCAAACAGGTGCCAAGAACATCGAGGTCGCCATCATGGCACCCGGTAAGGCTCTTGAGATGCTCCCAGATGACCAGATTGAGTCGTACGTGAAGAGCATCGAGACCGAGAAGCAGGAGGAAGCAGCCAAGAAGAAGACCCGGACAGGGACCACCACGGCTATCCTCACCCGGCCGGGTGGCGGCGAGTCGACCGAATAAGTGCTAGACTTGAAAGAATTCAGAGCCTGGATCGTTGATTGTTTCAATTTACAGTAGCGTTTGGCCTCTTCTTTGAGGAGAATCCAAAATCATGAGGTTTATAACACATCTCCCGGTTTCTTTCGTATTTGTATATTGTACACCAACGCAGCAAAGGGTATTGACGTTTCCATCTGCCTTGAACTATTGCAAGAAACAGTAACCATCAAATCGTCAACATTATGAAATTGTGCCTGCCAATTGTCCCCAAAGTCCACAGCTTAACCTATGCGATCCGAGACATCTCTGATATTGAAGAGGGAGCGCTCCTTGTCGCGCGCAACACGCTCGTCCTTGAGCATACTTGATATGGTCAGCATCCTGCCAATTAGAAGATCTTGCGTGCTCAACATACCGGCTGTCCATACGAGCATCCTCGCCCTCCACGTGTAGTCGCGCCTCGGGCTCGAGTGCCTCAATGACAAAGTGATTATCACAGTGAGGGCAGTATTCGTCACTGAAATCAAGATTAGCCCGCTGCCACCTGGGGTTTGAACCGTGCCTTGCATACGTCTCATCGAACTCGGCAGCGTCCTTGCGGAAACACTTCTTGCACTTCTTGCATGCAAAGATCTACCCCATGAAATGTCAGACTGCCAGACTTGCGCTAACTGGAGAATAGGGACGTACCATCTCGGCGCTCTTCTCGAGATTGTGTGACTCGCTCTCTCGGTGGCATTCGGCGCAGTCAAACCATTTTCGGCCTAGATATCTTCCGTCAATCCCCTGTGATCAAATGCGAGGTCAATTCGAGCGTACAGCAGTGCGAGCGGATGGCCACTTGGGCGTTCAAAATGTGTTTACTGCAAAAGCGGGGAGATTGCATTAGCCATCAGAATTTTGGACCTGGGGGATTGAGGGGATCTCGAGCGTGATCGTTCTCCAGAATATCACAAGAAGCAGACTTACCACATGGCTATGGAATACGAAAAAAAGTGACGGCTAAGCGCGAGATGTCGATGCTCAAGTCCGAAGAAATGCAGACACAAAGTGATCGCCAACTCCCGTGATTCCCTCCACTTTCCTCCCCGCCACTCCTTTACATTGACTTTTGCCTTTCACCCCCTTCTACCCCCTGGATATCCATCTGAATTCTTCGAAGTCTTGACGGCCAAGCTCCGTCTTCTCTTACTGGGCTTTTGCGCCGCTTACGTCGTCCGCTCTCTCTATACTCCGAGCCCCACGCTATCCCTGTAGCCTCAGCTCCGTACCCACGAACACCTTCTCTACTGCCTCCGTGCAACTATTCGACCCCCAGGAGATAACCACAAGTCTATGACCCATTACTCCAGCTGGTCTCGGCGACGGATCCGCAATAATGGCCATGGCGGGCACAGGAAAACAGCCGGATAACAATGATGATGCTCCTCCCACTGTATGCCTACCTAACTGTTTTGTTGCACACAATGAACTCACATGAACGCAGCCACAGAGACCGGTGTCCTCTTTATTGTCTCACTTTGAGAATCTTTCTCACCGCAGGTCTCCCTCTGCTGCTGTAGCTGCCAGCCCGCGCACTTCCACATCCCATTTACTGGCAACTCCGGAGCCTAGTGATGACCTCCGATCCTCCAGCCGTGCTTCGCTCGATTTGCCCCGGCCACATTCCCCATGGACCCCGGCCGAGGAGAGACCAAACCTGCTTCTGCAATCGACTGGTGAGAACTCCCGGGATCGTGGGTTCTCCGGTAGACGATATGGCAGACCCATCTCTATGAACTTCCACCGTTCATCGCCACAGCTGCCGCCAACTTTGACTGTACAGTCTCCCCAATCCCCGCCGCGCGGACAAGATCGCGATGAAGTTTGGACCCCTCATGGTGACAGCCGCAAGGCTCGGAGTCCAAGCCATCGCCCGCGAGAATCGATGTCCGTCTCACCGGCACCACCTCGCCCGCTCTCCCCGATACCGAAGTTCGGACCGTCCGCTAATGCAGGGGATACAATGCCTCGCGCGTCGCCTGGGTCTCTCCGCGTCAATCTCACTGGGAGCCCAGCGGACCGGAAATTAAAAAGCGCTTCGTTGCCACCCCCAGCTAACCGCTCATCAAAACCCAAAATCCCGGCGAAACCGGCTATCTTTTCTCACCCGGATACCAGCTCGTTGACTCCTAAACCAGGACGAGTGTCACCTGATCGAAGTGCTTCACCTTTTAGCACCCCTCCTGGTAGCCCAGAGAAGCATCGTATGGTTAAGCCCCAATCTACTGGGAAGAACAGTGCCAGGCCAGCCCCAGCTCGGCCAACGACGGAGCCACCGACTCGGCGTTCATTTGATGAACGATCACCTGTTCCGTCTGCGACCGCTAGACATGACGCTAGAGAGATGGGATTCTCAAGGAACCCTCCTGGCCCAGAGCTCTCACGGTCTTCTAGGCCCTTGATGGTGCAGATTCCATCTGCTCCTGTAGATGCTTCGGTGTCTGCTGCCACTGCTCCCCATCTTTCAGCACACAGATCCCGAGCCAGTGATGCTTCCCATGATCGCCCAGGGCTTCCTCCTCGACCTTCTGGGGCTCCCCCCCGAACTGGAGTCTCTCCAACACGAGAGTCTTCCAGGCATGTAAGCAGCAGTGCTCAGTTGACACCGATTGCCAGGTCTGCACCTTCTTTTCCGCGGGCTAGCGAATCATCAGCCCCCAAACCAATCCCGCAGCAACCCTCTCTACCCCGTGAATCTCACCTTTCTTCTTCTCTTCCCGAACGGCGTGTGGTGCGAACAGACACGGAGGAAGAAGAGCCAACTGAAGAGACAATCATCTCAAGGACCGATTATCCCGATGCCTCAAAGGCTAACCGTCGACCCCCGCGCTTTAAATCTGGACCGCAAGATATCCTGACGAAGTATGATACCCGTTTGCTGGCTGTGTGCGGCAAGTATGTGTGCACGACTGGCTATCTGACTCGGGTGTGGGATCTTACGACTGGTGACCAAGTGATGAGTCTCAGTCATGGCGAGACCGTAAAAAGTTTATCTCTTGCTTTCAAGCCAGGGAAAGGTCTTGAAGACGAGGGCGAGCGTATCTGGCTCGGTACTAGCGCTGGAGATCTTCACGAAGTCGATATCCCGAGTCAATCTATCGTGGCCACCCGCGCATACCCCTCTCGCCGGGAAGTCATCCAAATCTTGCGACACAAGAAAGAAATGTGGACGTTTGATGATGAAGGCCGGCTCCTTGTTTGGTTACCAGACGAGACCGGCGCACCCAACTTGCAATACAGCTACCATAGCCCCTCCGAACGTGTAGCCCGAGGCCACACATTCTCCATGGTAGTTGATGACAAGTTGTGGCTGGCAGCAGGGAAAGACGTTCATGTATACCGTCCTAACGCGCGGGATGATGTCTCATTCAAGGTCTTCAAACGACCTCTCGGTCTTCAGCACTCAGGCGACGTGACTTCCGGTTCCTATACTACGCGAGATGGAGGTCGGGTATACTTAGGACACGCAGACGGCAAGGTTACTGTGTACTCCTCAGCCGATTTTAGTTGCTTGGCGGTGGTCAACGTCAGTGTATACAAAATCAACTGCCTTGGATTTGTCGGAGACTACCTTTGGGCTGCGTATAAAACTGGCATGATCTACGTCTACGATGTTTCCACCAACCCTTGGACTGTGAAGAAAGACTGGCGAGCCCACGACAGTCCCGTATCCAGCTTCGTGTTAGATATGAGCAGCGTATGGACCATGAACCGCCTGCAGGTGACTTCGCTCGGCACTGATAATTGCATTCGCCTCTGGGACGGAATGCTCCAGGATGACTGGTTAGGTAAGTGAAATCGTTGTTTTCGTCTGTTGATGGCTCTTACTAATATACAGTAGATGCGCGGATGCAGGCCAGAGACGTGGAGTTTTGCAACTTCCGAGAAATCAAGGCTGTCGTTTTGACTTGGAATGCGGGGGCTTCTACCCCCAGCAGTGTGCGAACGTCAGATTTCATCCGAAATGCAGTCACGCCCGAAGACCCGCCGGAGATCGTGGTATTTGGGTTCCAAGAGTTGGTTGATCTTGAGAATAAGAAGATCACAGCTAGTATGTCATACTTGCTTTTTTTTCATCGTGAATGTTTGCTGACTTCGTCATAGAGAGCTTGCTGCTTGGTAGTAAAAAGAAAGAGAACGGTGAGAAGGAACACATGAGTCGACAGTATCGAGTGTGGATCGATCATCTTACTCGTACTCTCCACGAGTGCATGCCTCTCGATGAATCCTACGTTCTTTTACATACTGCGAACATGGTGGGACTGTTTACTTGCGTTTTCGTCAAACACAAGGAACGCCATAATATCAAAAACGTCAATGCTTCGGAGATTAAGCGCGGGATGGGCGGTTTACACGGAAACAAGGTTTGTCATATCCCCGGTCTTTGCTATGACTTTCATCTAATTGTATTAGGGCGCCCTTGTCTTGCGCTTCGTCCTGGATGACAGCTCGTTGTGCTTTGTGAACTGCCATTTGGCGGCCGGCCAGACCCAGACCGCAAACCGAAATAACGATATTGCTGCGATCTTAGAAGCCGAGTCCCTGCATGCCGAAACTAGCATGACCCTGCGGACAGATCAGTTCGTCAGTGGTGGTGATGGCTCAATGATCATGGACCACGAAGTGTGCATTCTGAACGGAGATTTGAACTACCGAATCGACGCAATTCCTCGCAATGTGATCATCGACGCAGTTCGCCAAAACAACCTACCAAAGCTCCTGGACCGAGACCAGCTACTTGCTTCTCGGCGGAAGAACCCCGGTTTCCGCCTGCGCGCCTTCACCGAGTCACCCATCACCTTCGCCCCGACCTACAAGTATGACGTCGGCACGGACGAGTATGACTCTAGTGACAAGAAACGTTCTCCCGCCTGGTGCGACCGCATCCTTTACCGTGGCCTGGGCCGCGTCAAGCAGCTCGATTATCGACGACATGAGGTCCGCGCCTCGGACCACCGGCCGGTCAGTGCGGCGTTTAAAATTCGCGCCAAGACAGTCCTCAGTCAAGAACGGAACGCCACGTGGGATTCGTGCAATAAGGAGCTCCAGGATGAGAAGCGCCGCTTGGCTTCTGAGGCCAGCATCGAGTATCTCATCACTGTCCTCGGAACAGATCCCCGTCAGGCCCGTACCTTGATCTTGGGAAAGCAATAGCCGCTTGCACGATCGTCTCTCTCTTTCTTCTTTTCAAGTGAAGCGGACTTCTTTTAATAATCATTTGGGTGGAAGCATGGGGGTGTATATTGTACGACTAATGATTTTACGATAGAAATGTATCATGATGGCCGTTAGAGCTAAGAAGTTTCCAAGGTTCCTTTCATAATTCCAAGCTACCTCCAGGGCTACTTTGTAGGTACATTCAAAGTAAGGTGATGTGCTTACTCTGAACACTTCAACTGACGTCACGGTTCAGGAACTGCCTTCTACGTAGAGGTCCATCTACTTTCTCATCCGCCCATCACTCCATCTCTCACTTATCAATCATCTTATCCTCACTATCATGCCACTGTTGTGCCATTATTCCTCTAAAATGGCTACGGAAACCCCCTCGAAGCTCAAAGAAATTCTGCTTGTGACCCCACACTATCCACCTGTGACGCGTAAACGAAAGGTGACACCCTCACCTGAATTGTCCTCTCCTAACAAAATATGCATCCTATCCCCCGATGTCGTACTCTCTTCGGTGCAGGGAGTTGTCCGTCTGAGTGACTTACCCCAGCTTGCACCACATACGAATCATTTTCCGTTAGGTGAGGCCACTATCAGTAAGTTTTCCTCAAGTTTACCCTTTTGAGTCATCTGCTGATTGATTGATTTAGACTGGAGGTCCCAGATTAAGACGACGCATACCCATCCAGAGTCATCAGAGGTGCCGGAGTCGGAGTCTCCTGTCCTCCAAATTCCGCCGTCCCGACATATGGTTCTACCCTTCAACCTGCGAGAAAAAGGAACGTTCCACCGCAATTCTGCTCAGCTCATGCAGCTGTTTACTGATACAAAGTCCATTCGATTTGATGGCTATTTCTTGGTGTTTTTGCTCGGCTCCCTGCCCCCAAAGCCGTGGCCGCTGACCATCGCCGGTGTCCAACCATACTTTACGACGGACCCGAATGATGATGGCCCACTGCCGTCAACGAAGCGTATGGGTAAATCGCGTATTTTCGTAGATGCTGAAATCAACGTTACCCATCTTCCGACCTCTCAAGTTGACGATGCATTCAAGCTCGTCTTCGATTTCTTTGCGAGAACTGAAATCTCCATCACCCAAATTCAGTACTGGGGCAATTTCTTCATGATTGTGCTTGAGAATGAAGACACGGATCTTACTGCAGTTCCACGTTCGATAGGCTGCTGTAACTGTTTTTATCTGTTTGACAAGGAGGTCCGACGACCGACACAAGACCAACTTCCGCCCCGTAGGCTCACAGAACCGACCGTCGATATTATTGACAACAGCAAGTATGATATCCTACGTCCCGGTGTCATGTTAAGCTCTGGTACATGTTCTACCACCGACTCTGAATATCTCACTACCTCTGGTGCACTTGTTGAAGACTCTAACTCCGGCGAGCGATACGTGACTGTTGCCTCCCATGGGTTTCCAAATGGCGACAGAGTTTTCCATCCGTGTGCTAGCGGTAAAGAGATCGGTCAAATCATCAAGAAGCTCACGTATACAGATGTCGCGATAGTGAAATTGCACGATGATGTCCCGTTTGTGAATGATCCTTTCGAGAGCCCCGTTGAGGGAATACGACCTATACAGTTGCAGAATTTCGTTAACGTTGACAGCTTGATGCCTGGTGACAGTGTCTATATGAATAACCCTTTTGTTGGTTATTCTGAAGGTGTCTGTGGACCTCATACTCGTGACCGAATTCCCCGTGATGACTCTAACCAACTTACTTTCGAATGGGTTAGAACTCGCTGGTGCTACATGGGTCAAGGATCCGCCGAAAGTCTCCGAGATGGTGTTTGCGGATCTCCGATCTGGGATAAGAATGGAAACGTTATTGGGTTCTTCCGTTTTGCACCGGCGTCCGGTCACTTTTTAGACTGGTCTTTCTGTATCGGAGCTGGCCATATCATTGAACGCGGGTTCAAGATTGCGAAATAGTCCGATCACTGACTTTTCGTTTTGCTGTTGCCTTTGTATCGCCTTGCTAAGAACTTGATGAATACAACTAACCCTGTATACCTACTTTTTGTATTTTAGGCCTTGCTGAATGGCCCTACCTATGTGTGCCTACATTTGTACGGCTTTAAAAGTACTTTTAGGATCTCACTATAGCCGGGGAGGAGGGGAGGTTGTCTCCGTACTACATCGTGCGAATCTTGAAGTTCTATGTGCTCGCGTTTGAAACTTAATTCCTGTGGCTCATGTCTCTCACCATTTCACACTCAGAATAGAGAGCAAAGAGTATTGTTCATGGTTGGTCAGGTAAGGACTCAAAGAGCACAAGGGGATATTGGCAACAACAAAGACATAGAAACACAATGACCATGTTTAGACAATCAATAACAAGAACATGGTGTCTAGTCAATTAGAACTCAATGCTTAATCCGAGTTCAAGGGTTAATTGTGTGTCGCAGGATAGTTGAGGGAACAAAGAAGGTTGGGGTTTGAAATGAACCCGAGTATTTATAGACTCTTTATAGACTCTTTAATGGCTTTGATGACATCCTTAGCATTGTTCAGATTCCAAAGAATCAATACCTTTGTGAAAAAGGAATCGCCCTCGAGTATTTAAAGTCTCGATATCCCGGCACAATCCTCATTCTTCATCACACATCACATTCACAATCACATTATCAGTATTGACTACCATCAAAACTCATTTAGACTCACTGACAAGGTTTATTCATACACTATCCTAGAGAAACCATGCCTGCCCATCACCATTGCAACGCTCATGCCGGTCTGCCCCGTGTCTGGCTGGGTTGGGGTGAGTTGGGCAACCGCAAGGCTCAACTTCAAGCCAACCAGAACGAGTAAGTGACAAAGAACACCCTCCCCTAATAAAAAAGGACATATACTAACAGTTTAGTAGGTACTTCGAAACCCATACCCCCGATTTCAAGCTGCGACACCCAGACACCGGCCGACGTAGCTGGAACGTGCACTTGGATGTCATTCGCAAGTCGACCCGTTGGATTGACTGGCGAATTCACAAGACTGGAGATAAGCAGAAGCTTGTTCTTCCTGATTTAGTACGAGCTGAGCAGGTCGACAGCCTTCTTAATTTCTTTTATACTGGTGACTACTCGGTTGACGAAGGCGATCTGAAATATTACTCGATTAGGCCTTGCCCTGGTGGCTGTGTCACTTGTCCCCAGATCTGTCAGCTTTTGCGCATTCACTTGTCCATGTTTCAAACTGCTCTTCTTCTTAGAATTACTGACCTCCAGGCTATTGCGTTCCGCAGATTCCGCGATCTCATGGACACTGCCCCTGCTTTCGTTTTACAGTACGCAGTTCACGCAGTCTATAGTAGGGAGCCTATCCCTGACGGCGGCAACAACTTCCAGATCACTGGGTTAAAGTCCGTCAAGGACTATCGCCCTGAACTCGTGCTTCCTGCAGTTCTTAGGTATTGTGGATATTACCGAATGAATCCTCAGCAGATCACAAGATACGGGAAGAAGGTGAGGATCTTTGGTGAGGCAGAGTTTGCTGAGCTACGCCGCAAGAGCCCCAAGTTTGGTGGCGACCTAGCTCTGGGATTGTGGCTGGACACTATTGACATCACAGTTCCGACGATTCAGTTCCCGGGTAACTCAGAGCCCATCAGGTCCGTTCATCCCTATTTGCAGACTCCACTCGCACCACAGGCGGTTGACCCCAGACGGTCAAACTATCAATATGTTACTTACTTGCAGCCATTGCCCTTCAAGGATTTCAATGACCAGCGACCTTCTAACACACCCACATGGACCCCTTCCCCTCAGCGCACCTCCATTGGGTCTTTTGTAACCCCACAGATTTCATTTCAACGCAGCCAGGCACGCTCCTCGTTCAATCAGAGCAGTCAGATTTCAGTGCAGCAGACTCCAGACGTTCCTCAACTGACCCTAGAGCAGACTCAGGAGCTTAGCTTCCTTGATGAAGCTCTACTAGATAACACTATGGATCAAATCACCGCGCAACTACCACAGGAATACTCCACTGGCCCTGAAGATTTAAATAATATTGACTGGATGAATACGCTGGACTGGAGCAGCGCAGATGTCCCTGAGATTGACTTTAGCGCGCTTTTGAATGATGAGGTTATGGGTGAGCCAGATGTGAATGGATTGGACTTGACACAGGTGATGAACTGGACGGAGGAGGACCTAGCCAATGTGGACTTCACTCAGCTTTTGAATGATGACACCATAGACCTGCAGTCTTTCTATCCATCCTCGACGGATCTGCCCATGGATATGGATTTAGATCTACCAGACATGAACTTTTTTGATATGGCAGGTCTACCTGATATCGACTTCTCCGGACTGACTTCACAGGATTCTATCGGGAGTGCATTGTCTACCCAAGACATTGATTTGATCTTCTCCGGAATGGATAACTATACCACCGTGCCTCAGGAGATTAGCTTTCTCCCAGAGCCATTGAACTCAGAGATGGTATTAGACTCTACTGCTTCCAGTCTGGGAGCTCGACAGCGAATCCAGGCAGCAGCCGATTCTGCACAAGCCCCAGCTCAACAACAGGCAGCTAGTTCTTCTGCGAGAGCCAAGTCTCGTGCATCGGTTTCACGTCGGAGTCAAGGCTCTCGTGCATCGTCTTCGCGTCAAAGTCAGGACTCTACTCAAACCCGATACAATTTGAGGAGTCGTCCGAGCGTGATTGATCTTAGTGCGGACCTTTAGACTCATATCCAAGGATGGATGATGAACTCAGGTGAGCCATCTACTAAGACTGCTATTTAACCGTACTCGTTCTTTTTTTCTTTTTCTTTTGTCTGTATTTCTACGTACATAGAATTGTCTTTTCATATAATACTTAGAACATTTGTTTCAAAACGAACTTGCCAAAAAAAAATAAGATATTCAAAAGAGAGATATGAACCAGCATGGATTATTATAATAGTAGCATAGCATCATCCATAACTTTTACTCCCATCCATGATATGTATACCATCCCCTTTCCAGGGCATGGTATACATATATCACTAGACGTCAACTCGATGTGTTCATTGTACCTGGGGGATCTATGGGGATGTGCCCCACCTGCACACCTCTATTGCCTGTTCCTGTCTAGCCACTTGGTCATACTAATACACATATTACATTATCACTTACATGTTAGATAGAGCCAATCAGGGGCTATTGTTGCTTCAACTAAATTCGAATGTATGATAAATGACCACGTTAATTACATACCATGCATGTTACCAATCTGTTACCATACAAGTTCTGCCCTAAAAGCGGGTCCTCGGGTTTACATTCCGCCCACGTGAAGTTGCGCTGACTAAGATCTTGACAGAGCCGCCCTGCCTAAGCCGGAAGGCGCAGTCTCGGCGCTTACTATCAGTTAGCCCTACAGGCCATAGATAAGGAATCAATTTATCCAATTGACTTGTTTTAAAAATGGATATTTACCACTCAAGACAAATCATAGCGCGTGATATAGTAAGTACTACAATCCAGATGTATAGATGTGTGCATCTGGATGTAGTGTTGATGTATACCCCGGGATGTCTGCTTGCAATCCTAGTCCCATCAGCCCTAAATTACGCCTCTTAAAATAGATGTAGATACAAAATCGAGCCATTACTATTAGTCATATTCGTGCCACTCGCGCTAATAGTACCTACTAGTATCCATGTACCTTGGTGAAATGCTGTGTTGACACATGCAACCATGGAAATCCATCCATTCCACTACGTCAGAATGTCTGCCTTGTTAAGTTCTTCTTTCCTTCTGACCTGAACATTGCAAATTGTCTATTGTCTATAGTCTACTACCCGCTGTACCTCTTGGTCCCTTTATATAACTACAAATACAATGCAATGAGGTGGTTCTCTCCCCCGCTTCGGGATTGCGTGTCGCCCCGCTATCTCAGTGTCTCACGGTCACGGGTCTTCATTTACCTCGGTCTAGCAGTCACTTTGCTGCTTCTATCATACCAGCTGATTCTCGACCGTGCTCCGATCATAGGCACAAGCTGGACAACCATTCAGGGTATCATTGTGGCCGGCGATGACGACCGCGTCGTTCCGGATCCTGTACAACCCGTCGAGAAGGAGTTGGTTCTCGCTGCAATGCAGGCTAGCAATATGTCCTGGGTCGAGGAACATCTGTCGGACTGGCAAGTGAATGTCTATCGTGCTGATGCGAAAGACGGAGACGCTGGCTTGACCGTGCCCGTAAATAAGGGAAATGAGGCTATGGTATATCTGACGTACGTTCCTCATATGTCAACCTGTCAATCCTAAGCTTGTTGTCGTACTGATTGCCCTCTTCACCAGCTATATTATTGATCGCTACTGGTCCCTTCCTGAAGTATCGGTCTTCGTACACGGCGGCCGCTACCAGTGGCATGTCGACAACCCGCTCTACGACTCCGTGATCTCCATCTCCCATCTCAACCTCGACTTCGTCCAGGAGGCCGGTTATGTGAATCTGCGTTGCGCCTGGATTGTCGGCTGTCCCAGGGAACTCGAACCCGCTCGATATCTCCGCGAGAGACCAGAGGACAAAGGACATCCCACCGCGGTCGAGTATCCCGATCGGTTTATGGAGCTGTTTCCTAGTGCGGAGGTCCCGGAGATTGTTGGGACGCCGTGCTGTAGTCAGTTTGCCTTGTCCAAGACGAAGATCCACGAGCAGAGTCTGGAGCATTATGTTCGTTTGCAGCGGTGGTTGATGGAGACGGATTTGGAGGCGGGCATCAGTGGACGTATTCTGGAGTATTCATGGCATAGTGGGTCACTCCTTTGCGCTGATCTCTGGATGATCTCTTGCTAACCTTCGCCGTTTACAGTGATCTTTGGAAAACCGGCGCAGTATTGTATCGATCAACGCGAATGTTATTGCAAAACATACGGTTATTGTAATATGACCAACGGCGATATTCAGAAGCAGTGGGTATGGCGCGGATTACAGTTGCCACAAGGATGGCCGGAACAGAGCGAAACCGCGGAATAGCCCAGACCTAGTTAACTTAATACTATTACAGAAGTGTAAAGCGTGTTTTCATGCGAAGACTTGGCCCCATAGCGCGATATCCAATAGACTAGCGAGATCGGTCGTACCGTCTTCTCTAATAACAGCGCACCCAGAGCCTTTCAACTCTTCCCAGTCCCGAAGATGTCGTTCAATGGTCCCTCCCATAGCAGATGCATTGAAAATTTCGCACATTCTCCAATGAGCATTGAGAATTGTGGGGTTTGGAACCTCATAGTCTGTGTTTCGCAAAAATCGGACGCGCCGATCGGAGGGAAGTGCGGGCATGTCAGCCGGGGGATAGAGCATGTAAGTCTTTACCTCGTACTCATTTTCGATGTCCTGATAAGAAGAGTGAGTATAAATGGTTTCATAGTAGATCGATACCTGCTTACGGTAGGCTTCAAGGCAATTGTGAATTTGCCAAACTGGGTATGCACCTTGTCTCGAAGAGTGATCCCTTTGCGAAGAGTGTTGATCTCACTTGCTGAAAGTATTTCGCGTAGCGTAGGGAAAGACTTGTATAGTGAAGCCCAGACACTTGATTTATCTCTCGGCGCTCCGGACACCCCTGGCCAAGAGGCAACCGAAAAGGATTACGGGCGACTAAGTATGGCATCTGGCACATAACCCTCTTATTGGATAATTCCTTTACCGACCCTATCAACATAGCAAGTCCTCGCTGGTGGCCGAGGTAAAGGCTAAACCTCTTCTACAGCGGGTAAAAAAAGCAGTCATATCTAAGTTAACAATAATCTTTAGTACTATATACTTGTGCGAAACGGGGTACCTAAGAAGTGATAGAAAGGTACATATGTAGTTAGTAGCCTAGTATAGTTCAAAGTTAAATACCGTGAAATTTGTATTTTATTTTTGTATTTTTTGGTATCTTTTTTGGTATCTTTTTTGGTATCTTTTTTGGTATCTTTTTTGGTGTATTTTTTAGTGCTCTTAGATAAATTTTGTAATTTTTTAGAAAAAGTCCAAAGCTGATTTAATGGATATCATAGATTGATTACTATGAAGCTTATACCTAGATAGTATCAATTGAATACTTCCAACTTAGAGAGTATACATATAGCAGGTAATTTGATGCAATTGTGGAGGTAGTTAAAAAGACTACACACAGTAGATTCAACAATGTACTTGTAAAGTGAGAGTGGATCTAAAACACTACCTGGCAATATAAACCAATGAGAGAGTTATGTGCCTGCCATACTTAGTCCCCCGTATCTCAGACTAGCGGCCATTTCATATTCTTAGCCTCGCAGGAGGACCCGCATTTAGCAAATCAGCCCTGAGGTTCCTGTGGGACTGGAACCGCATGAGACTTTTACTAAATACTCATCAGCTATTAGAGCTCCCTTACCTCAGCCAATGAATCCTAGATGCGTTCCGTTTGATGGCGACCTAGGAATTACGAGCGAGGGAGTCCAGCTAGTAACAAAGTGCATGTGTAGTAACATTCTCACATTCCAGAAAATCTGTTATTATACCGCTAACATCCACTACGAATGTTTCTTGTCAGCTCTCACAACAATAGATTTCATACAAAGATAAATTTGATGAGCTTCTAATCTGACATTCAAAGGGACTCTCTGATAGGAATGGTGAATTCTAAGACCGAAATCTCCAGGTGGATAGGCTCAATATTCACAAAGCAACGGATGAAGGACGAAGCCTCGAAACGCGACTCTGATATTAGCATGCACCTGAAACGTGAAAGAAAGCAGACAAAAAAGACCCTCAAGATACCGTTGCTCGGTACGAGAGAAACCCCTATGCATTACAACTTTTATTGATCGGATCCTCAGGCGCTAGCGAGTCAGGAAAGTCGACCATAGTTAGACAAATGACAATTTCCCACTCAGGTATCAATTAATCAAAGTTTAATTAACATCTTGCAGTCTAACTAGTTGCGTATGACAATGCAGGCGCTTCATCCAACTGAAGTAAGAACTCAAAGCCAAACGCCGAGCTGGGATTTCTCCCAGAGAGTACCTAGGTCTATGGCCGCAAGGCCTGTCGGTTTGTCGTCGTCGTCGTCCGCGGTAGCCACATACTGGAACTATTGGTGACCCGGGATAGGCTGTCTTCCTGCTTCGTCTCAGTATGCGGTACAAGGATCTTGTGCCTTATCGCAAGAGCAAAAGCTGTAGGAACCAGCGTACAGTAGCCGGTGTAACTTCTTTGGCAGATTTGAGGTTTCTAATGGGACACGACAATATGTTACTGCAACCGGACAGCTTGGCGAGTAGTGCGACGGCTCATCAAACTTGTTGAGAAATCCAAGGAGCAGAGTATCTTTACTCGTCGCTAAAAATGTATATCAGACAATCCTACGCATCTGCCGCGGGGACAACCAATATTCCTCGGGGAAATTGGCAATGTTTCTATTTAGTTATTACGATGACAACCAAAATCTAGCCCATATAGCCAAGGATTCTTTTCATGTTCTTAGTGCTCAAAGCTCATAACCCCGGAAATTCTGACAGTGAAATAGTTACATGCTTGTATCTTCAACTTTCTATTTAGATCATATACCGAAATTTGTAGGCAACTAAGAGAGGGACACAGTTGTTCTGTACCGTCATGTTTTGATCTTCCTGGTCATTTCTAGGATCGGGGCCACTTTATATACTGCTTTGTAAGCCACAGAGTAGAATAAATAGTTAAGTACTTACCTATTTAGAAAAACATACTTACTTTGCCACTTACTTCGTATGGTAAGTACTTAGTATCAAGTCATATACGCCCTTCGTTAGTTCGATAGTTATAAGCCTAGTTAGCTAGTATGTAAATAATACTAGATTTCAGACTAGTTCCTATTGACTAGGTAGGTTGAATAGCAGTAGGAGGAAAGTGTATAATATTCTTCATATAGAAACTGATACTTGCTAGGGAGAAATTCCTAGGGACTCTAACGTAAGGATATCTCTATAGAGTCGTAGGTATAATCATAACGATACTAATTCTATCTAGCCCTATATACTTCTTTCGAGAAGTATAGTAGTTATAGCTCTATAAGCATCTGCCGGTGTAGAGATCCTACTACACGGCAGTAGCTTTGTTAGCTAAAGATATGTATATAGCCCAATTTTGCTTGAATGAAACTGAAACTTTCCTTTAGAGACATGAACTACGTACTCAAATCATTATTTCATGAAGCGCAGTCCTCGTCCCGCTAGACGCACTTTTGCCCTCGAGCCAAATGTCCCAAGATCCTGATCATTCCACAGTGGAATCGATATATAAGTAAAAGCCTCACCGCCATATATCCTGTCTATTCGACCGCTTGGTGTATCCCTGTCCACTCATGGGTCGCTCTCCATCAGCTGGAACAGCTAGGAACCCACCGAATCCGTTCCCGACGAGCACGCTCTTGCGAGCATCGCCGCCCCAAGACCGGTTCAGCTGGGCCTCGTGGAAGCTTACGGGGCGCGTGGTTGAGTTACGGCGTCCTCGAGATGCCGGGCTGGGGTCGTACGGTGTGAAATTCCACTCAAACTCATCCAGGCCCTTGCTGTACACATTCAGGGGCTGCGAAAGACCGCCCCGCATCTGTGGCCCGTTTTCACCACCGCCGAAGAGTCGTGGTGGAGGAATGAGCAGCAGTGTGTCCGGAAATGAGGAATCACGGACGTACAAGTCTCGAAGGGCTGGTAAGGCTCGGGACACCAAGGATGAAATGAGATAGGTGTAGTATGAGGATACCACTGGTGTCATTCCATGGTTATCGGTTTGGGATGTGAGTTCATAGTGCAAGAGATGCAGCGACCTCGATGCCATGGGAGGAATCTGCTCCATGGGGAATGATCGAGAAACTTCCTGGATGATAGAAAGGCTCTCGAGTCGCGGAGCGGCGGAAAGAATATTATGTATTTGCGATGGCGCAACGCCAGTAGAAGATAATGTCAAAGATCTTAAAGTCGCTCGGTTCGCTGGCATGGAAAGGAACGCGGCAAGCCCGCTCGCCGTGACATTAGGGGTATCGCGAAGTGTAAGAGACTGAACAGACGGGAATGGCGGCAGAGGGACGTTGACTGCAAATGCAGAATCATCAAGCCAATCGATATCTTCAAGAGTGAGCTCACGGAGATGGGGGAATGATCCAAGTCCGGCGCGCAGAGTGCTAGCCTCCATATGAACCCCAGATAGCTCCAGCACCTCCAAATTCATCCATAGCTGGGACCCCGGCAGACGTGCAAAACTTCCCTCGGCACCTTGGCGGTAGGCCATCCGACGCAACTCGGGGCATCGGGCCATCAACTCCTGTTTCAAGGATAGACACGATGCCTCGTCGCTGTACAATCCCACCGGTAGATCAACAAAGCGGAGATTAGGAAGGACGGAGATGGTCCGGGCCACGTTGGCTTTGTTGGCCTCGCGGGTCATGTATGGCATTCGGAGTGACAAGACCATATTTCCTAGGCCCTGGGACTCTCGCACTGTTCGCATAAACATTTCCAGACGGACTTGCGGGGCATCGATGGGATCGCCATTGCGGTTCAAGAACGAGCGACGTTTTCGCTTGGCGGCTAATTCGATTTCAAGTTCGCAATAATGGACCGGGTCAATTCGAACGTTGGTGTAACTGGTAGTAAGACTGGTTTTAGTTTCGCACTTGTCAAAAAGCTCGGGGATCTCCTACAGAAGCGCCCGCGCATCTAAAAACCATCTCTTGCTCACGAGGCTGCAGTGTGCTAGGTCGCGCATGTCGCATAGCATACAGCCATCGCTGGCAGATTCCTCGGAGGTGTCATATGTGTTATCAGTGGTGTGAGGACAAACAAAGGAGAAAATGCGAGCCAATACTGGTCGAGGTATCTGTTTGGTGTAATCTCGGGTGGACACGTTAACCTGGGGCGATGGTGGGTCGGTCGTTTCCCGGTCACTTCGTCGTGAGCTTCGTCGTGAGCTTCGTCGCAGCTTGTCAAAAAGGCCCATTCTGGGAGGATATGGGAGGATGTGAATGTTCAAGAGGGGAGACAGGTACAAAGCGCGTTTATGCAGGGTCATAGTCTTTCCCCCTTTCAGCTCCCCAGCCACCAACATGAAACACCCCGTGGGTGTTTCAGTCCTGAGGGTTTCATCATATCTACTAGATCTTGTAGATCTTGTAGATCTTCTGGATGCAAGTTCCTCAAGACAAGTGACACGGAATGACTTCTCATAGGTCAAACATTATGGAGGAAGACGATCCGAAGGTCGTGACATTCAAATGATGAAGAATGCCCATGACATCAATGGGGTCAACACCGTCATTTCAGGACAATTCTGGAACTTCAGTGGAATTTTGTTATGGACATTCAAATATATCCTGGATTGGAGCTATACATGATTGGTCATTGACTGACATCATCGTGGTTCTTGTCCATGGAGACTGGGAACAAGCAAGACACACACTTCAAACACCTCGCATCCTCAATTCACACTCAATTCACATCCTGCCTAAACCAAAATTCATGGCTGAAATCAACCGCAACTTTATTGATCCTCTTCCTTGGCCGGCACATATCAACACGCTCCCAGAATCCACACCCGAAGGACACTGGAAGCACCTTCCACCATATGAAATCCAGTCTGAGGAACAGTTTGGTCCAGTCAAATGGCGCGGAACATGTTTCTGTGGAAAGATCACCTATCTATTGAAGCGAGAGAAACCACTCAACGCCAAATACTGCCATTGTCGCGTGTGCCAGGTTACCCACGGAGCTCCCCTTCAGTGGGCGGCGATTTTCCACAAGGACGATCTATCATTCACTAATGGTGCCAGCGGTTTGGTATTTTATTCTTCTACACATGAAAGTCAGGACCATGTGTTGCCTACCAAGGTGTCCTGTGCCAATTGCCGGACACCGATCATGGATGAAGGTCGGAATATGTGCTTGATCTTCCCTCAATTGATTGAGCTCGAGGGATCTATCCAGGAGCGAAAAGAGAAGAGGGAGACTTTTAAGCCGACGTGTGTTTATGTTCAACTACTTCATGAGTGCAAACTAATGATCTTGGTAGATGTCATATCTTCTACAAGTCACGCACGCTGGATCTTGCCGATGGCCTCCCGAAGTGGAGCGGAATGGAGAATGCTAGTGACCGGGTGGACGACTACGGTAACCGGATCGGAGTCGAGAAATGATCATGATATACTCCAATGAGCTAGAGGTATGTATGGTGCGGGTTTGAGACCAAAAGGGAAGCTAAATGGACCCCAAAAATTTGGCGTTTAAATAAATAGGCACCAATTGGACATGGGTATAGAATTTGACCATATGTATGATGTTTCATTCAACCTTGTAGTCACCACTATGAGGCCTTGCACACACCAGCCTGCACCGACACCGGGTCACTAGTCGCACTACCCCAACCAGCAGCCCCAATAACCTTACCAGCCTCCGTACTGTCATCGGCTCGAATCTAACAAAATATGAATACTTTCCCCTCTTGCAAACGAATAAACTTACATAGTGCTGAGGCTCGACAAAGTGCCACCAATCATCGCCCCGGAATGCATCATCCAGTGACTGACTCGCTGGGTCAATCAACCCAGTTTTGCGAGTATCGAAGTGAGCGTGCTTCGACCACGACACATACACCTTGGGATGATCATTGTTCTTTACACCGTTCGGGGTTTTGGCTTTTCCTTCGTTGATCTCGTCCGTCGCCAGTGTGTTTTGGATATCGCGCCAGGCCAGGCTGTGGTACCCGCTATGCGCAGAAAGAAGGGCGCGCGATGGTGCCCACATGTGGTTGTCATCCCGAGAGTGGATGATCACCACTCGCTCCCAGTCACTGGAACAGAAGTCAGATGTGGACTCAACAAGTAACATTTCACTAAGCCGAAGAATGGAACACCTACTAGCCATGCCCAGTCTCGATGCCAACAAACTCTGCACCGTCTTTCGCGTAAAAGAGATTATACACGACGCGCACCTCGGTCTCGCTGCATTTCTGATATGTATAATAAATGGGAAATGCAGGCCCCGGATTCCCAATACCAATGCCAGGGTTGCGGCACTTGCACCCTACGTTTGGGTAATCGCAATGCGGCGTGGCCGGTGTTTTGTGAGCGTCATTGTACACATCCGTTGTGTTTGGTGAGCCGCCATAGGTCCAGGTTGGATAGCAGGGTGGCTGTTTCAGGGCTTGGCTAAAAAACCACATGGGCGCGTAGCGGTATGCGAGATCTACGCCGCCTGCTTCCAGGAGTACGCCCATCTCATCATTTGTTATCTGCGAGAGAGCTGCCACATGGCTGGTGAACAGGACAGCCAAACTAGCTCCTAGCTTTAAGTGCATGGTTGGACTGGTTTGAATTTTATGGGATTGCGATAGTGATTCGACATTTGAAATGGATCATCTCGTTTCTTAAATACTGACATGCAGACGGCATAGCAGAGAATTTCACCGGACCACCTGTTTCCAAAAATGGTTATGAGCTGCTAAGGATTACATCGTTTTTGTATTAGCCCCGGAGTCGCCGAGATATCCCGCATGTGTGTGCTGTAGATGATTATCCCAGTCCTCAAGGTGCTGACGCTACTAGGACTCTTCAGCCAGTTCCCGCTCACCTCATTTTCTGGTGCGGCGGCCAACGACATGCGTGGTCGATGACAGTCCCACCTGGGCACTTTCCCCATTAACTCTCCTTTTAACTGGCTGAGTGAGGCCAGATATATCTCATCTTACCCTTTCACTTCAAACAATGCAATAATGATCACAGAGCCCGTTAATCATACCGCTTGGACTCAATGTTTGATCCAGGTCAGTACATCGTTGGTTGGATTGGTGGTAGGGTACCTACCAAATATGACATTCGTCTCGGCGATGTTGTTGTGAACTCATCTTGGGATTGGGCATGGCGGGCTGCTTCAATACAACTTTGGCACGGAATTGCAAGAATAACAGTTCCATCAAACGGGGGGTTTGAACCAGCCACCACCAATCCTGAGGGCGAGGGCGGCTGTATTCGGACTTCAAGCTCAATATGAGAAGGAGGGCAATCAATTGAAGGAGAGTGTCCAAACTGTGATTGAAGGCAATTGCAGAATGAAACGAAAATACAAACAACCTGCTTTTGAAACTGATAGGCTTCATGACAGCCAGTTTGTCCATCCAGATCCTCAGGCAAGCTGTGCTAAGTTATGTGATGATTCGAAGTTGGCTCTCTGACCAAAGCGAACCGAGGAACAGGATGACCCCGCTACTCACTGTGGATTGATAGTATCTGGAAATAGAACAATCAAAGATGCAATGCTCCGCGACAAGCTAGCAGTAGACCAAGATGTTCTATGCTTTGAAATGAAAGCGGCTGGGCAAACCATTTCCCCTGCTTGATCATCCGTGGTGTTTGTGACTATTCCGACTAGCACAAAATCAAGGAACAGCAAGGCTATGCTGCAATGGTGGCGGCTGCAAATACAAAAGATCTCTTGCATCAGATCATCCCTCAAAGGGTAAAGGCTGAACGAAAGGCTAGGGAAGTTCTGGACGGTTAGTTCTAGCTACCTTCAGCAAATTGATCATTATATTAAGTCTTTGCTGTTTGACAGGGATCAAAAACCAACTAGACAGCGTATCTGCGGACATTCATGAGCTTCATTTGATCACTACCGGATCGGCTCGGGAAATGGATGCCATGGCCACGACTCTTGTCTCAAAGGAGTTGCTGGTTGCCGAAGGAGCTGAACTTGGAGCATACGGCAGATCAAGATGAAGAGCGATATCTCCCTGGAACCAGAACAGAGCTTCATTTCGATATCAATGAATGGGCTCTCTCCTCATAAGGAAAATGCACGTTATGGCCCAAAGGGCTGGCGGGTACTGGTAAGTCCACGGTATCACGAACTGGGCAAAAATCTTTTAAGATCAAGGGCTGCTAGGGGCAAGCTTCTTCCTCAAAAGGTGTGCAGGGGACTGATTTAAACACTTGTCCAGATATCCGCGAGGGTCGGGTTTGGTTTTCTCGAGAATCGTCTTATTTTATTTCACACAGAACTCGATTCAATTTAGACAATTGGGTGATAGACTAACATCAGCTGCGGTCTCATAGTACTTCGCTTCGTTGCTCTCGATCTAGTGGGCTCCATCCACTTTAGCCGCTTTTGCCATTGCTTCAACTGTATACTCATCTGGGTCCCACTTCAGAATCCTGGTTTTCATGTCTTCCAGCTTCTGAGCAACCAGTTGCTCCATCTCCTCTATTTGCTTTTCACCTAGTAGATCTAGCCTTTCTTTCCAAGCTGTCTCGGGACTTTGAGCCGCCTTGAAGAACAAGGGATCAATTTTCTGCCAATAGATTGCGTCAAATGCAAAGCTATTCAACGCTGCATACACGATCCAGAAATTCCCGCTGTCCCAGCTGCGTTGCATATGACCAGAGAGGCGTTGGTTCTCTTTCAGGTGACCTTTTTGAATCTCCGTGTCCTCGCAGTCTCTCATCACCCTAAGAAACGTCTTTAGGCGACAATCGAACACATTTTCCCAGTCGTCCACGCCATTTGGCCAAAACTCGGGCTTTTCAATGAGGAGCCACCAAGGCGGCGCATGAGAAAACTCAACCGGTGCTGCATAAGTGAACTCCCAATCTATTACCCCAGCAATTTGCATATTCTCATGGAGTAGTACATTTCCCGGTCGCAAATCGTCACACCAGATTTTGAAAGGACCTTGTTCGAATGATGAATCGAAAAGCCGCTTTTCTCTAGCAAGCTTACGAAAAAGCTGCCGTGCAACAAACTTTCGTCGGCAGTCATCTGCTGACTCCACAGCATCATTCCTCTGGTGCACCAAGTGCTCAATGTTGAGGTTCGCAAGGGCTTCAAGATAACAAGAAGTTGTCCTAAATGTGGTGTCGGGAAGTTTGGACCGCGGTAGGCCTCCCAGTCGTACCAGTTCATTCATATTCATCGATAAGGGCCGGCGCGATACTTCCCAGGTGAAGTCATCGACCTGGGTGAGAGATCCTATACGAGGAAATGAAATCTTCGAAAGTTGAAGTAATATACCCGCTAGCTGGCCATATAAAAACTCAAGTGTAACAATGTTGATGTTTGGGTCCAGAATTCCACGTTCCTTTTTCGGGCATCCAGGGGTATTGAGAGCGTCGTACATATTTGTTTCATGCTCGATGTAATCCATCATAACAAACGGGCTCAGTTCAAGGGGGCTTTCCTTTTTCGTGCCCGAGTGAAGGATGAACGGAATAGGTATCGATGTCTGGTCTGTGAGAAATCGCATCATAGCAACTTCGTTCACAACTTTTTCCTCGGGGAAAAATACGGCACCGGGCTGAGACAGCCGTATGACAACGGCATAGTTTTGGTACTTCATCCGCAATGAGATATTATAGGAACCTTTTTCGAGTATGGCAAACTCGGCACCATCTCCTCTATGGTGCTCGAGGATGAACATCGCGATGGGCTTCTTGATGTCAAGTTTCAGGAATTGAAGCAGCCAATTGTGAGATATTTTCTCGGCATATTCCCAGGCCATATCGTCAGCGCACAAAAGTGTTTGCATGGTTGTGTCGCAACCTGGATAGAAAAGTTTGAAGTGATACGATGTATTGAAGCAGAGAATTGGTTGCCTTGGGCGGGAATGGTTGGCATCACATGACAGTTCTTTTTTTGCCCACTGAGTCCATTACGGAGAAGCAGGGGTGCTACAGGCGACTAAATGGAGCACCGGAACATAACTCTCTTATTGGATACTGCCCTACCGCCTCTATCACCGCCTTATCAAGGCATGTACACTAATTTCAATTTGTCTTTTATTTTCTTTCTCTATAAAGGTGAGGTATACAGCAGGTGGCCGAGTCCTCGTAGGTGGTGAGGGTAAAGGCTGAATCTATATAGCAGGCGAGAAAGCGGTCATACCCAAGCTAACAATCCTTCCTCTCTGCCCGCACTTCGCACTCGGGGCAAAACGTGGAATCTAAGAAGTGAAGGTATAGTTTGTAGTTCAACACTATGAGATATAGATCTCACGTGTTATCTTTTATACTAATTTTTTTGCAGAATCACTTTCGGACCAAAAAGAAAAAAAAAGTTCAAAACCATGAGATTACTATAGAGCATACCCTTGTTAACTGTCGTGCATGACAGAAACCCCATAGTCAAATCCGGCCCAAATCGACTGCCGTAAAATGCATCTGTAAAGAATCTATTTAATACACAAAGAGAGTGTTAATTTAATGCAAGTTGACAAAACTGCAGAGGTGGAAAGACTGCATGCTGTATGTAGATTTAACAAAGTTGGATCTAAATAATTACTCCAATGAGAGAGTTGTGTTCCAGTCCGTTTAGTCGCCCGCAGGGTACTATGTATCCCAGTCTACTTTTATCATGCAACCCCACTTTGGAAGCGCCCGGGCTTTGTGTCCAATTGTTCCCCATCTCCTAGGATAGTGATGAACTGAGCCTTGAAGGAAACGCTAACTAAGACATGTGTCGTCCAACCATTCGCCATTCACAATTCCTTTAGGTGATGGTGTTTTTAAGGAGCATTGTTGTCCAACCACCACGCGCCCACACGGGTCTCCCTTCCTAGAACATGCACTTGAGTCATACATGCATTCATTGTACACTATACGTCTTGGCTAAATTGCTAGCTTCTTTTCATTCTAGCCGCCATGGTGATTGCCGTATATTCAGGGTACATGTGACGCAGTCAAATTCATTCTAATGGATATATAAGACGACAACCGTCCCCCTAGTTCCCCTTCATCCACACAGTCCAACATTCTTCAAATTGAATTTGCTGCTGAACAGGCACATCCAGCATCGCAATTACTTTATTTTACCACTTCCATTGACAAGGTCCTTAAGTGGATCCTCGGTGCTCTGTCAATCTTGCAGCGTTTCTGTCCTTGAAGGTATGTCTATGTCCTCGTCTCTAGATGTTCCAATCTCACAAATCACCGCATAGTAGTGCAGTTAATTGCAACCATACCAGCATGTCGGATTCTAAGAAGGCAGACCGTGACCAGACGGCTCATCAACTGAACATTCCGGCTGACGATGCCCAAATCCTTGATCAAACAGGGCGGGACTCGGCAAGTAGACGGAATCAGTCTTTCGGACCAACAAAGGTCAAATTCCCCAGCCTGAGAGAAGAGAAGCTCATGGAAGACGCCGGCAAAGAGTCTGCTGGCAAAAGGGAATATGTCACTTCGAACATTGCAAGGGAATACCAGAGCGGCTCTTCTTAAGGTGTTCAGTGGTCTTGATTCGGTGGTTGTATGGAGGAAATAGGCCATTGAATGGACCGACTATGACGGTTATCCTCGGAATTTTCTCTATCCTATGCTTTTTCATATATACAATAGGATGAATATTGGGAATAGCAATTTTATATTCCAATGCCAAGTTGATTAGAGTAGAGGCATCGGTTCAAGATGTGTCGTACATCTATCGACAGTATCGTCTCCACCTTATGATTCTCCAAATAAAGCCTCCTTCGGGGAGGGGGAAGAGCGCCGACAAATGTGTGTCAAAGGAGCGATATGGCCAACCTCGCCGCACACGAACAGTTAATCGCTACTCCCTAGTTTAACACAGCAGCTTCGGATAATTGTACTTAATTAGAAGATTAAACCGACAATGCAATACCCTGTCTACTCGGGCTAACGCTCTCTGGCATCGTGCACAAGAATTGAAAAGCATGGACCAAAGTTTGGTTGCAGACAATGAAATTTCGTTATACAACGATAAAGCCATTTCGACTAGAGCCGGAACTCCATCCTGATAAGGGACCAGACTGCCAATTTTTACGCTTTGAAGAACACATAGATCAAAACAATGTTTAATCAAATGACCCAAGTTGTCATATCTGATCATGGATACGAATAGCCGTCGCGACCCCTTGCCGAAGTGATGTCCAGGCTACCACATCCATGGATAACAGAGTCTGCACAAGGTTCACCGCCAAAGGTAGAAATTTAGAGTACAGCTTCGTCTCTTGAGTCGTGGTATTGAGTCAGTGTTACTGAATGTACATTATGACGAGAGGCCGGTTATCGGCCCGACTATTTCCGATTTAGATGAACAATCAAGTTCAAGATTAGCAAGTTTGCGCGGGGTTTCTGAAGTAGGAGTTTCGTGGTCTTGGAGAACCTTAGAGGATGAGACTCTCTTTTGTTTACCCGTGCGCATGACCAGGGCACTAAGCGAGTGTGTTTGTGTTACTTGTACCTTGTCCGTCGTATGCTAATGAGCAATACCTGAAGGCCCTGACGAGGCTTTAGGTTCGTTTACGGGGAACTGGTTACCTCTGCAAGTACGTGCAGGGATATCTTGAAACATCTTAATTCTTACGCATCTGCACTAGACGTCAGAGCTTCTGGTTGATACGCGAATTCATAGGGATGCTTGAACCGATAGATTTTGGTAATCAACAGGAATACTTTTTTGAAAAAAAGCAGATTCATTCAACCTCCGAAAAAACCAAATACGGGCGACACGGGTGTATAATCCCAGCGCCGTTGCCCAAACCCATCAAGGCTCCCGTAACATAGCGGCAACGAACGAACAAACATCAGTCATGAAGTGTACCCAGCCGGACGTTGAATGACTTTGTTGTTATTGTTGTTTGGGGTGGGGGG
>LWEC01000354.1:0-19627 GCA_002116305.1 Penicillium italicum | reverse complement strand
AGATGCTAAACCAGGTGCTAGATGCTAAACTAGATGCTAGGTGCTAGATGCTAAACTAGGTGCTAAACTAGGTGCTAGATGCTAAGCTAGGTGCTAGATGCTAAGCTGGGTGCTAAACTAGGTGCTAGGTGCTAAACTAGGTGCTAGATGCTAAGCTAGGTGCTAAAGTAGGTGCTAGATGCTAAGCTACGTGCTAGGTGCTAAATGAGGTACTAGATGCTAAGCTAGGTGCTAGATGCTAAGCTAGGTGCTAGATGCTAAGCTAGGTACGGTGCTAAACTAGGTGCTAAACTAGGTGCTAAACTAGGTGCTAAACTAGGTGCTAAACTAGGTGCTAAACTAGGTGCTAAACTAGGTGCTAAACTAGGTGCTAAACTAGGTGCTAAACTAGGTGCTAAACTAGGTGCTAAACTAGGTGCTAAACTAGGTGCTAAACTAGGTGCTAAACTAGGTGCTAAACTAGGTGCTAAACTAGGTGCTAGATGCTAGGTGCTAAACTAGATGCTAGATGCTAAACTATGTGCTAGGTGCTAGGTGCTAAACCAGCTGCTAAACTAGATCCTAAACTAGGGATAGGTGCTAGGTGCTAAACTAGGTGCTAAACTAGGTGCTAGATGCTAAACTAGATGCTAGGTGCTAGATGCTAAACTAGGTGCTAAACTAGGTGCTAGATGCTAACCTAGGTACTAAACCAGGTGCTAAACCAGGTGCTCAACTAGGTGCTAGGTGCTAGATCCTAGGTGCTAGATGCTAAACTAGGTGCTAGATGCTAAACTAGGTGCTAAACTAGGTGCTAAACCAGGTGCTAAACTAGATACTAGGTGCTAGATGCTAAGCTAGGTACTAAACTAGATGCTAAACTAGATGCTAAGCTAGATGCTAAGCTAGATGCTAGGTGCTAAACTAGGTGCTAAACTAGATCCTAAACTAGGTGCTAAACTACCTAGATGCTAAGCTAGGTGCTAAACTAGATGATAAACTAGATGCTAAGCTAGATGCTAGGTGCTAAACTAGGTGCTAAATTAGGTGCTAAACCTATCCCCTCCCCTACCCCCCACCCCTTAGGGGTGGGGTTGGGGGTAGGCTTCAATCCTTTAAGCCCCCGTTATTGCCTTAAGCCCTATATATGCGCGTAGCTACTTAGCTGCTTATAAGATACCCAACCTAGCTCTAGGCTATTTCTTAGGAGCTTAATAAAACTAGACTAAATTTGCTCCCGATTCGCTCAGCAAATCTTTGCCCGAACGCGCATCCACCCCCGGTGGTCGCTTTCGGGTAGCTGGTATTAAATTTATAAAGGAATAATATTAAAAGTAAAAGTAGACTATTAAATAGATAATCTAAAGCTATATAAGATTATAAAAATAATTTTATAACTCCTCTTCTATTAGTAAGGGTAAGAGGTACCTAATAAATACTATAGATTTAAAGCTATTTCTAATCTACTCCTTATAATAGTAGTACTAAAAAAGGTACTTATTATAGTTTATAAGTAAGAGCGAATTACTTACTAATTATATCTAGATTAGTATAAATATTAAGATTTATAGTAGTTTCTATATCTTTATAGAGTAGAACTATAGTATTTAAACGAGTTTTAGTCCTAATTAGTATATATTAATCTAGTAATTCGGGACTTATTCTAGCTCCTCTACTTTTCCCTATATTAGGGTAGATTTAGTCTTATTCTTTTTCTCTTACTCTTTATAATTTATCTTACTAATTTATTAGATAGTAGATTTCTAAGGATATTTATTTATCTAATATTTAAGATCTCTATAGATAAAATAGGACCCTTTTAAGGACTCTTCGGTTCCTTTCTATAGTTATCCTATTAAGTCTTTATTAACTCCTAATAAATAAGATTTTTAGTAAGAATTAGATTTATTTCTTCTATATCCTCTACCTTAGCCTTTTCTATAGTAACCTTCTCTTAGGTTTCTTCTACGGTAGTTAGGGTTATTATCGGTAGTATAATTCTTATTACCTTAATTAGTATTAGAATTTAACCTATTTTAATCCTATTTTCCTTACTTATTAGTAGGGCTTTAATTATATTTACTTTTACGTTTATATTTTACGAAATAGATATACTATTATATAATAGTATAGGTAACTATATTATTTCTAGTTATATTATCTCTTTATAGTATTTTACTATAGGCTTTTATTCTTTCTTATAATTATAGATTAAGTTTACTAAAAAATAGCTATACTCTTATAGATATAGTTTAGGTTTCTAATCTATTCTCCTATCCTATAAGGTATATATTAAATATACTTAGATCTTAACCGATCTAGTATTATATTTCTTAGAGTCTAATAGCGGCTATTATTTAAAGGTTTAGCGCATTTCTTAATAAAGTTAAAGTCTATTTCTTAAAATTCTCCTAGTTTTCTTTGATATTTTAGCGCTCTTCTAGGTTCTTATTATATAGGTAGCTCTACTATTTATCTTTATAGTTATTATAAAGGTAGTTTTTAGCGGCTAAAACCTTCTAAGAATCTAAGATATACTTCTTTAGGGCTCCCCTAAAAAGTATCTTTAGATTATAAATCTATCTCTCTCGTTACTTAGGGGAGAAAGCTTTATTAAAGTTCTTAATATCCCTTTTAATTTCTCTCTTTTAGCTCCTATTACTATAACTATCTTCTAATCTACTCTTATTTTAGTATCGTTTCTTACTCCTTATATTAGTTTCCTATTCTTACTTAGTAATCCTTTATTATAGACGTTAAAGCTCTAGGGTTTAAAGTCTTTATTATATCCCGACTAATAGAGGTTCTAATTAAGTTTAGGGTATTAATATAATTCTTCCTTATTATATTTCTTTAGTTATGATTTCCTTAATACCTAGAATAGTTCTTAGAATTAGAATACTATCTCTAGGGTTTAGGGTTAGTTTAAGAGGGTTTTATATAGGTTTATTTTTAGGGAAGGTTTCTTCTACTTCCTCTTCGTATTCTAAAGTAGGTTAACACTCTTAGGGGTTTTCTATACCGGAATAGCGTTATTCCTATATCTAAGAGGATTTAGGGATTAGCGTTTCTCTTATAGTAGTAGTTCTTCTTATAATAGGACGCTTTCCTTTATCCGCTATTATTCTCCCTAGGTAATTAAAGAAGAAGTATTAGGAATTGTAAAGAATACTAGGATTTTAGGCTAGTACCTATCGACTAGGTAGGTTAAATAATAGTGGTAGGGAAGTATATTATATTCTTTATATAGAAACTAATACTTACTAGGAAGGACTTTCCTAGAGATTCTAATATAAGGATATCTTTATAGAGTCGTAGGTGTAACTATGACGATACTACTCCATACTTCTTTTATAGAGTGTAGTAGTCATAACTCCGCAAGCACAAAGAACTATATACATAGATCCTAAGGCACCAATGATGGCCTCAGGTTGTTAAGGATTCCATCCTTTACATTTAGCACCTAGCATAGTACCTAGCATAGTATCTAGTTTAGCATCTAGTTTAGCATCTAGTTTAGCACCTAGCTATTAAGTTTAGCACCTAGCACAGCACCTAGTTTAGTACCTAGCTAATAGGATACCTAAGGCCACTAATAGTCTAGTAATGCCGTGATTCGCCGCCTAATTAGGAGTGGATCGGTATATATCACGTAATCTAGATATTGGATGCCTAAGGCACCGATAATTTCAAAACCTGATTACGTACTTCTATTATTAGAAATAAAGGTAATTAGTTCAATCATATGATTACATAATTTTTTTTCTACCACTAGATCTATTCTGCCACTTCTCAGCGATGACTTTTTCACCGCATGGAAACGTTATTTTTTTTTGGACTAGGCCAGAGATAAATTTAGGTCACGTGATCTCGAGGCGTTCCCTCCGGGGGCCCTTCCGGGGGACCCTTCCCAGGGGGGGGGGGAGGGCTGTCAAATAGTATTGCTTCGCTTCGCTCCGTAAAAAAGCTATAATATAGAGTATAATAGATTAGATATAACCTCGATTTATAATAGTACTCTATTAGTAACTTAAAATATATACTAAGGAAAGTATAAGAGTTCTATACTTAGTATTCTTTAAAACTTAGTCCCTTTGTATATTTATAGGAATAGTTAGAAGTAGATAAAGAAGATAGAGTTCTTAAGGACTATATTAATAACGATAAGCCTTTGTTTAGGGACTAAATATAGTTTTAGTTAGGGGTTATATAGCGATCTAGTAATTCTACCAGGTATTTCTACCTAGTAGGATTTTACATTATTTATTTGATATGATAGGACCATATAAAGGTTCCTATCTTATCGTTTGTTTTCCTCTTTTCTTTTTCCTTCTCTATACTTAGTATTCTCGTTGAAATGCACTCTTTTGTTTAAAGAACTGGCTGGTAATAATTATTATAGTATTAAAAGCCTTTATAAGATTATACCTAGCTTTAGAGACATCCGCTCTTAAATCCTCTAGCTAGTTAATAACTTTATTAAAAAGACCTCTAACTATACTAATATATTATATAAATCTACTATATCTTATAGAACCCTAGTAGGAACCTAAATAGATTAGCCCTAGACCGAAGATATTTTAGGGTTTATATACTAGCTTATAAATTATATTTTAATTATTATAACGCTAGTATAAAACTGATGTCGATTTTATAAAAATATATCCTATAGGGTTGATTACCCTTTCTATATTAGTTTTATAATTCGAAACGGTAAACCTAAAGTATATAAGATACTATAGAGTTATCGGTTCTATAGCTACCTACTAAACCTTAGGAAGGTTTAAATACTACTAAGTAAGGGATATAATAGAGAGACACCGATAAATCAATTAAGAATCGCGGGCTATTCACTCTCTTTATATCTTGTTCATAAAAACCTTTCAACGCAGTTTTATGCCGATCTTTGCCTTAGGGAATCTACCTTTGTCTCATTGATGCCATTTTAACACTCATTTATCCTTTGTCAATTCGAAACATAAAACAGCCTAGACTGCGACATTGCCCGTCTATGGGCACCTAGGAGGTACCTATCGCCCGTCTACGGTAGGCGGTAGGGTATTTAGATTTTCGAGTACCCGTCTATAATACCTAAGGCCTATAGGCATACCTATCCTAGGTATACCTACTATACCTACTATTATATAAAGTCACCTAAAATAGACGTATAACTCGCTAACTTTATATAATAAATAACTATTATTTATACCTATTTTACTAACTCTATATAAAATCGCGGTTTTAATCTATAATATCTATAAATTTAACTAAAATATCTAAGTATATAAGAAACTAGTCTATATATAATATGACATAGAATAAATTTTTAATCGAAATATATTATATTATATAGTATTTTTATTAGCTTATTAAATTATACTATAATAGTTAGAAGATATATATTTAAGTTAGTAGTATATACCTACTATTTTCTATAAGTAAAATTCTACTTATAGATTCTACTTTATCTCTTACTTTAGTATATTTCTTATAGGTAGATCGAAAAGAGAATTAGTATAATTCTTATTTTATAAGCTTATATTACTAAATTCGGTTAATTATATTACTAAAAGACTTATATTATTATTCTAGGAGTTTTAAATCCTTCGATTATAACTTAAGATAGGTATTTAGATATATTCCTATAGGTATACCTATAGGTACGCCTATAGATAAAGATACTTATAGCTAATTAGCTTATAATAGATAGTAGGTCTATACTTAATTTATAATCTAGGTAAACCCTGTTAGTATAGAAAAAAACCCTATTGGCACAGAAGTCTAAACCTATTTAGGATAGTAGTCCTTGGCAGTCTATTTTCAATACAAGTACAATTTTAAATGGTATCGCCATAGTAAAAAACACTGCCCCCTAACCACATTAGCTATATTGACTTGCTTACACCAGGATCTACCTAGCCCTATATTAATTAATGCCTTTATAATTATGCTTTAATTTTATCCCTCTATTAAAATCATATGACCTATATAGGGCTAATTAATTAGGGTTAGCCGAGTATCCCATATAGTGAAAACTCTGTATGCCAATTATCGTCAATTAATTTTGATCTCCTATAGTAAAAGCTTTATTTTTATATGCCATTTGTATATGCTATTCTTGCCTATAGTATACCTTCTACCGAGCATACCCTGGCTGCCGCCACTGAGCATCTACTGTACGGCGGGGACGGGGATAGGGACGGGGACGGGGACACTGAGATCTATATTTATTTCTGGTTTACATAGTAAAAAATGTATATTGAATTTGACGTTTTCATTAAATTAAAATGGGGCTGGGTAGATCCTAGTGTAAGCAAGTCAATATAGCTAATGTGGTTAGGGGGCAGTGTTTTTTACTATGGCGTTACCATATAAAATTGCACTTGTATTGAAAATGGACTACCAAGGACTACTATCCTAAATAGGTTTAGACTTCTGTGCCAATAGGGTTTTTTCTGTGCTAACAGGGTTTACCATAATCTATTAGATCTATATAAAGTACCCCTTTTACTAGTAACCCCTATTTTATATAGTCGTCAGTTACCTACCAGTGATCTTGATGGCCTCAGGCCACCCGATAGTCATTGCGGGCCGAAGCGACTCACTGTAATTTCCTGGGCCATATTGTAGTAGTAAGGGATCCCCTCCTAAATACATCACCTATTCTCCTCTCTAACTCGTATTCTATACTTTTCCCCTCTACCACTTCCGGAGTAGCTAGTTTAGCACCAAGTTTAGCATATAGTTTAGTATCTAGTTTAGTATCTAATTTAGCACCTAGTTTAGCATATAATTTAGCACCTAGATTAGCACCTAGTTTAGCATCGCATCTAGTTTAGCATCACATCTAGTTTAGTATCGCATCTAGTTTAGCATCGCATCTAGTTAAGCACCTAATTTAGTACCTAGTTTAGTACCTAGTTTAGTACCTAGTTTAGTACCTAGTTTAGTACCTAGTTTAGTACCTAGTTTAGTACCTAGTTTAGTACCTAGTTTAGTACCTAGTTTAGCACCTAGCACAGCACCTAGTTTAGTACCTAGCTAATAGGATACCTAAGGCCACTAATAGTCTAGTAATACCGTGATTCGCTGCCTAAGGCCGCTATAGTATAGTAATGCCGTGATTCGCCGCCTAATTAGGAGTAGATCGGTATATATCACGTAATCTAGACTTAAGGTACTGATATTTTAGAAGGTTAGTCATATAACCCTTTATTCTGCCAGTAGTAAATATTCTGCCACATATAGCCGATGACATCTTACCGCCTCAAAACTCTATGGATTTGGGACCCAGCAGGAAGACCCGTCACGTGACACCTGAGACCCTATGATTTAATTGCTTCGCTTCGCTCCGCAATTATAAGTTTAGATTACTTACTCTCTTATAGTCGTTATATTATCCCTTATATTATATTAACTATATCCTAACCTAGTACCTATACTATAGGGTCTTCTTTACTTCCTCTAAGCTCCTAATTAGACCTCTCTTATATTACTAATATATTTAATCCTAACCTTAATCTAAATCTTAATCTTAGTCTCTTTAATAGCTAATAGACTTATATATTACTAATAGAGTCTAAGTTTACTTAACTAACTATTCTTAATTACTCTCTTAAATATATTAGCCCTAATTAGAGAAAGTAGTTTATCCTTTATAATATAATAAATAATATATTTAAAGTAAAGTTTATTAAATAGTAGTATACTATAGTATATAGTAATAGTACTAAGATATAATAAAGGCTATAAGAGGATATAAAATATATATTAGATATCTAAGAGAACTTTAACTAGGTAGTATATTATATTATAAGTGAACCTTTAATTATATATCGGATATATAGGGCTATATTACCTCATTTAAGTATAAAATAAAGCGGTATTAATATATTTAAGTAGTATATATATAGCCTTAAGTAAATACTAAAAGGGTAGTAAAAGTAAATCTATATAATAGTCGATTAAGGAGACTATATAGTATATATTAATAAGTCTTATATAATTATACCCTTTAAGATAACTAATATATAATATATTAGGTACTAAAGTTATCTTATATCTTAAAATTCTTAAATAATAAATAGGAAAGAGAGTAGATTAAATATCTTATTAGTCTAAACCTTCCTTTTTAGATATTTAAGAGGAAGTAATTTATATCCTTAATTTAAATAGTATAAAAGGCTCTAGCTAAACCTACTTTACTCTATCCTTATACTACCTAATACTAGCTTAAGAAATTAGTTAATAAGGAGTAATATATAATTCTTACTATCTTACTATAAGATATAAAGCTCTCTATTACCCTTAACTATTAGATATCGCCTTTTTAATAGGTATTTATAGCTATTATAGGGTACTTTATTAACTAAGACTAGAATTATTATAAGCTCCTACTTAGTTTTAAACTATTTAATAGAGTATATTCTAATATAAATCTAAGTAAAGTACTTATAGAAGAGATCTTTAAGAAGCTTAATATTAATAATTATATATTAATAATTATACTAGATAATATATTAAATAATATAACTTTAGTATAGGTAGTTTAAGACTCTATTAACTCCCTTAAACTACTAAATAGCCTAGTAGTTATTTAAATCCCTTATCTTATATATATTATCTAGCTAAGCCTTTATAAGCTATTTAGATCGGTAAAGGCTAATCTTTAAAACGATATTATAAATTAGAATATTTCTAATATCTAAGCCTAAGCCTAAGCTTAATCCCTCTATACTTTATAAAGTAAATAAGTTATTATATAACCCCTTTTTAAGGTAAGTATATTACTTTATTTATTACTTAATATATCTAATAAATATCTAGATTTAAAGGCCTACTATATTTATTAATATAAGCTCCTAATATTACGATAATTTCTTCTATCTCTAGACTAATAAAGTAAAACTTATATCTATCTAAGATATCTATACCTATTAGAATTCTATCTTCTTAATATATCGTTATATAAAATACCTTAATAAGCCCTATAATAAATACTATAATAATATTAAGACTTAGAAATATAAACTTAGTAAGGTAGAATAGTAGTAGATTAATTACCTTCTATATATTATAGAGTTATTCTACTACTTTACTATAGTACTTTTAAAGACTAAAGAGATAATAGTATATTATATTTGTAGTATTTATAATACTTTCTTTAAATACTTTAAGGAATCGATTATATAACTTATTCCGAAAACTATACCTTAGAAAAAGGTAATATTATAAGCCCTTAATACTAGGATAGTAAAGCTTACCTCTTACTATATAAAGATAAAAGAGATCTATAATAGTCTTTACGTAATTAGAATAATTCTTATATCTTAATATAAGCTTTACTTCTTCTTAAGTAAGGTATAAAGTATATTAAAGAATAATATAAACTAAAGTATATAGTATAAAGAAACGCTTTATTAGTTTATAGCTCCTTATATCTAAAGATATACCTAGATACGGTCTTTATAAAAAGAGTAACTCCCTAAGTATTACTTAGCTAGTATAAGTAACCTAAATACCTTCTTTAACCTTCTACTTTATATCTACTTTAATCTATTAATATTAGAATATAAACTTATTAGATACCTTAAAAAGTATATATTATATTTACTATTATTATATATAGGAATATTAATACCTATAATAGTAAGGAGAAAGGTCGATCCTTTATAATTCTAGAAGGAATATAAGAATAAATTCCTAATTCTTTAAAATATTACTTATAATATTCTTTCTATTCCTATAATAAGTACTAAAGTTAAATATCTTTTTAATTTAATAAAGGATATCTATTATTACTAATATAGGTAGTTAAATATAAAGATAGTCTAAGATATTATAATATTCTAATATAAAACCTAGTTTAATATTAAAATCGAAGAACTACCTAATAAGGATATATCTTTAGATTCTATATAAGAAGTAGATAAATAGAGAAAGGCTAAGCTTACTACTAATATACCTAAACTAATTAGCGATAGTAAGGATTCTAAGGATAATAATCCTATTAGACTAATCGAGTATAAGTTTATAATAGAGAGTTAGCTTCCTTATCCTTCTATAGTACTAAGTATATAGAAGCGATAGAGAAGTAAGTTAATTAATAGTAAAGATAAAAGTAGTCCTTATCTCCCTTATTATAGAGATAAGGGTAGTACTTAAAGGCGTCTTAGTTTAAGAGAAGTAAGGAAGCGTAGTAAACCTAATAATAATTAATTTATATTATATTAGTATAAATATATAACTATAATAAATATCTAAGTTATTATATAAAGGCTTCTAAAGCTTAGTTTTAACCCTAGTTATAAAATTAATAGTAGTATTAAGTTATTCTAGATATAATTAAATTACTTAAAAATATAAAGAAAAAATATATAAATAATATAGGTAATGAGGTTAAGAAATTCTACTTACTAAAAAGGCCTATAGGCGCCTACAACGCCTAAGGCCCGTAGGCCCTAAGGGTAGGGCCTATCCATAGGCGTATATATAGGGCCTATTTCCCGCTTATATTGTTACCAGCTAGTTCTTTGAACAAAAGAGTACATTTCAACGAGAATACTAAGTATAGAGAAAGAAAAAGAAAAGAGGAAAGCAAACGATAAGATAGGAACCTTTATATAGTCCTATTATATTAAATAAATAATATAAAATCCTACTAGGCGGAAATACCTAATAGAATTACTAGATAAATATATCTAGCCTAGACTAGATTGTTATATAACCCCTAACTAAAACTATATTTAGTCACTAAATAAAGGCTTATCGTTATTAATATAGTCTTTAAGAACTCTATCCTCTTTATCTATATCTAACTATTTCTATAAACGTATAGGGGGACCAGGCTTTAAAGGGTACTATATATAGAATTCCTATACTTTCCTTAGTACGTACTTTAAGTTATTAGTAGGGTACTATTATAAATTAAGGTTATATCTAATCTATTATACTCTATATTATAGCTTTTAGTAGTATATCTTTATATTTAGGATCTTCTTAACTTCCTATTTATCTATCTCTCTAATCTATATTAATAGAGGTAGATCTATATACTATCTATCTAAAGGCTCTATTATCGTTACCTTTTATAACTTACTAAGGTAAAAGACTAGGTAAACTTAAATTATTTCTAATAGATCTATCTTATAGGAATTTCTAACCTTCTTAATAATCTTATGAGTTTGACTAACCGCACACCCCTTAGCGTCCTTTTTGACTAACCGCACACCTTTAGTCCTTTTTGGGTATGGTGTTTCTTAGCCAGCCATTTGTCATCCTTTGTGTAATTTAATATGGTATTCCTATAGTAAATGACACCCCTATCACCTGACCTTTGGCCACATATAACCCTATACTAAAATACGTAGCCGAGATTATGTGCCTACTCCACAATTAATATTGCATAGTGAGAATTCCACTATACCATAATTAATTTAATGCCATTTTTGAAGCTATTTACAGATCTTATTATCTCCATTTTTGAAGCTATTTATAAATTCCTAGCCTAGTTTGACTGCCTTATGGCTTTATACGGTCCTATACCACAGAGAATCCCTAGGTAGTAGCCTAGTCGTTTAGGCTGGTAAAGGCTTGTTCGGGGGAGGCAAATTAGTGGATCGGGGGGTACGACTCCTATAGTTCATAGGTTTCGGTAGGTAGGGGAGGAGTATTATAGTAAGGGCCTATAATGAGATCTGGGAATAGCTTTAAAAATAGAGATGATAAGATCTAGGAATAGCTTTAAAAACGGCATTGAATTAATTATGGTATGGTGGAATTCTTACTGTGCAATATTAATTGTGGAGTAGGCATATAATCTCGGCTACGTATTTTAGTATAGGGTTATATGTGGCCAAAGGTCAGGTGATAGGGGTGTCATTTACTATGGGAATACCATATTAAATTACACAAAGGATGACAAATGGCTGGCTAAGAAACACCATACCCAAAAAGGACTAAAGGTGTGCGGTTAGTCAAAAAGGACGCTAAAGGTGTGCGGTTAGTCTTTCTCTAATCTTATATAGTCTACTTACTAATTAGGAAAGCTTCCTATTAGGTCGATCCTAAAGCTAATCCTTTATTATAATAAATACTAAGTTACTAATTCTAAAGTCCTCTTTTAAACGATACTTATTTACTTAATAAATCTATAATTATTATAACTTTATAATTTACTCCTTTATTTAAGTCTAGATATCCTATAACTCTAAGAGTATTTATACTATATCTTACTTATTAGGGGTTATTATCCCTTAGTCCTTCTAATCGAATATTATTAAAGGTTTATATCCTTTTTTTATAAAGAAGGATAATTTCTTTATTATATCCTAAGGAAGAATCAAAGCTACGAAATTAACTATTAGTAGGACTTCTAATTAGTTATCTTAGTTTTATTTAATATATAGTCTTAATCTTTAGGCTATATACTAATTTATAATTTTATTTTATCTATCTATCTAAGGGTAATAAATAATTAATAGTTTCCTTTTAATTCTAAGGATCCTATAAAATTTAGTTTAGAATTCTAAGATAAACTAACCTCTATAATTAGAGATAATTATCTTTAGAATACCTATAATTTAAATAATAAAATTAATAAAAAGTTAAGCTATCTATTTTATATTTATATCTTTATAATAAGGAATAGATATTAGTCTCTTACTTAATCGATTAACTATAATAAGAATAGTATTATAGCTATAATAATCTTTTAGGAACGAATAGAAATCTATTAAGATATACTACTAGGGTCTTTTAAGAGCTAATAAAGATTATAGTAATCCTAATATTTAATCTCTTTAAGCCTTTATATATTTATAGATTAAATAATTATTAATATATTATTTTATATCTATTACCTATTTATATTAATAATATCTTATAGATATTAGTTTCTTTAGTTTCTTAATATTAGGATATATAGTTAATAGTTAATAGTATATCTTATTAAGTAGTTAGATATAAAAGTCTTCTTTATTAAGAACTTTAAGTTATCTTTTATAAAGAAGTAATCTATCTAATAATATCTATTAGGAACTACTTCTATCTTATACTATCTAACGGAATTCTTTTAGATCCGTACTCTAATAATTAGCTTTCTTAATTTATTTAATAATTTTAGTTACCTCTATCCTCTCTAAGTAAATAAGAGCTAGATAGGTTAGATTAACTCTTTCTTCTAAATAATCCTTTAGAAGTATTATAAACTATTATCTATTATCTATATAGGAAGATTCCTTCCGTAATAAGATATCTATAATAATATTCTTCTTTCTAAGATAGTATTTAATTATAAAATAGAACTAAGATAAGAATTTACTCTATCTTACCTATTACTAATTTATTTATTAGATTATTATAAAATACTTAAGTAACTAATAATTAGTAAGGATCTTAAAACGATCCTTTTAAGATAGGCCTTTAAGTTTAGATCTCTATTCTTATAAAGTATAGATAATTATAAGGAGTTCTTTATTACGTACTTTATAGTTTAGTTCTATAGGTTATATTATTTTTAAATAGAATACTACTAAGTACTAAAAATCTTCCTTATTATAATATTAGGAAAGTACTACTCCTAATATTTTATTAGATATATCTATCTTAACTTAAGTTTATTAAATCGGATTATAGTACCTAAGAATTAGAATACTAACTAACTTCTCTTTTAGGACTAGGAATACCTACTTATATTTCTCTAACTATTTAAATAGAATATCTTATCTTATTAGTCGATAAAGTAGTTTTAAAAGGTAAACCCTATTAGCATAGAAAAATCCCTATTGGCACAGAAGTCTAAACCTATTTAGGATAGTAGTCCTTAGCAGTCCATTTTTAATACAAGTGCAATTTTATATGGTATTACCATAGTAAAAAACACTACCCCCTAACTACATTAGCCATACTGACTTACTTATACTAGGATCTACCTAGCCCTATATTAATTAATGCCTTTATAATTATGCTTTAATTTTATGCCTCTATTAAAATCATATGACCTATATAGGGCTAATTAATTAGGGTTAGCTAAGTATCCTATATAGTGAAAACTCTGTATACTAATTGTTGTCAATTAATTTTGATCTCCTATAGTAGAAACTTTCATTTTTGTATACCATTTTTACACCATTTTAATTTAATGAAAACCTTAAATTCAATATGTATTTTTTACTATGTAAACTAGAAATAAATAAAGATCTCAGTGTCCCCGTCCCCGTCCCCGTCCCCGTCCCCGCCGTATAGTAGATACTCGGTAGCGGTAGCGAGGGTGTGCTCGGTAGAAGGCATACTATAGGTAAGAATGGTATATATAAATGGTATATACAAATGGCATATATAAATAGTATATAAAAATAAAGCTTTTACTATAGGAGATTAAAATTAATTGACGATAATTGGCAAACAGAGTTTTCACTATGTGGGATACTCGGCTAACCCTAATTAATCAGCCCTATATAGGTCATGTGATTTTGATAGAGGCATGAAATTAAAGTATAATTATGAAGGTATTAATTAATATAGGGCTGGGTAGATCCTGGTATAAGTAAGTCAGTGTGGCTAATGTGGTTAGGGGGCAGTGTTTTTTACTATGGCGATACCATATAAAATTGCACTTGTATTAAAAATGGACTGCTAAGGACTACTATCCTAAATAGGTTTAGACTTCTGTGCTAATAGGGATTTTTCTATACTAATAGGGTTTACCTTTTAAAATCGCGCTATATCTCTAGATAAATTATTAATAGAAGTTATAGAATCCTAAGAATAATTATACTTCTTTTACTATAGTTAGTACTATTTATAACTATACTATATAAATCTTTTCTAGATTAATAGCTATACCCTTAGTACTTATAATAAATCTAAGGAACTTAGTCCTTTATATTAAGAATTCTAACTTTAATAGGGTAACTTATAGTCCTACTTCCTATAGATAATAAAGTACCTCCTTAACCTATCGCTAATAATCTTTAATATTCTTACTATAGATTAAGATATTATCTATAAAGGTAACTATATATTTATCTAAGTATTCTTAGAGAATATTATTTATAAATCTCTAAAAAGTTACTAGTCCGTTTATTAATCTAAATAGTATTACCTTATATTTAAAAGAACTATATCTTATACGGAATATAGTAAGATCCTCTACTCCTAGTATTAAATAAATATAGTAGAATCCTTACTAAATATTAAGTTTTATATAGATTCTTATCTTACTTATTTATTATAATACTTTATTAATTAGTAGTAAAAGATAATAATCTTTCTTAGTAATTATATTTAGCCTTTAAAAATCTATATAGAATCGAAGTCCTTTACTAGGTTTTCTTATTATTAAGATTAGAGATATATATAGAGCTAAACTTAGGATAATAAATCCTTTCTTAAGATTTTCTAAGATATATTTCTTTACTACTTTTAGTTCTTTAAGTAATAACTTATAGAAAGGATAATATCTAAGTTATACTTCTATTTTAAAAATAATATTATAATCTATATCTAGTTAGTAAGGTAGTAACTTATTAGATTTCTTCTTTAAAAAGACTTTTATTAGATTATAATATTCCTTTAGAAAGGTCTTTAAGATCTTATTAGTTTTAGGATCCTAAATCTATATACTCTTTATATCGATAATATAATTAATCTTATAGAGTAAAGTTATAAAGTAAAGGTTTTAACTTCCTAACTTCCTTATTAGTCTTTCCTTTCTTATAGAGTCTATTAAAACTAATACCTCTAATAGTACTAATATCGAATAATAAAGATATATCTTATTATTAAATCCTTAGGATTACTATCTTACTTTTATTATTTAGGTTATAATTTATCTTTTAGTATTCCTTAGTCTATTAGTATCTATATTATTATTTTCTTATATACCTATATTTATCCTTTATCTTTAATTCCTTTTAGGTAAAAAGGTAGTCTTTTTAATCGATATTAGCTTAATAATCTAAGTTTAGTTTAGGTCTTTAAAGAATAGTAGTTAGTATTAATACTACTATTTTACTTAAAATCTTATTAAGAAGTATCTTTTTATCTAATTAAATTATCTAGTATTAACGATAGTCTAATAGGATATTATTATTTATAAACTATTTCCTTCTAAGAATTATATTATATTTCCTAAGATTAGTGATTAATATTAGGACTTATCGTTATATTCTCCTATCTATATATAATATAAGGAAAGTAATATAGGTTATTAGCTTACTAAGTTTTCTATTAAATCCTTAAATAGGATACTCTTATCTAATACTCTCTACTTTTAAACTAAATTATTTACTAAGGAGAATACTTAATCCTTAATTTAAGAATATATATCTATCTACTCTAATATTACTAAACGCTAAAATAGAAAAAGAGTATCTATTATATATTAGCTTAGTACTAAAAACTAAACTATCTCTAAGATCTTTAAGTAATTTCTATAAATCTAGTAAGTATAATAATACTTTCTATCAATCTAGATAGGAGACTTAGCTTAGATATTAACTTTTCCCTAATCGATATCTTCTCTATCTAATTTAATAATATAAATAGAAGAATAAGTTATAGTAATAATATTAATAGGTTTCTTCTTTTAGTAGTTATAAGTTATATATCCTTACTTTTTATAGTTAAAGTATTAGCCTTCTTTTATTAGGATATCTTACTTAGAATTTAAGAGTCTTCTAAAGCTAGAGTTCTCTTTATATTTTATATAAGGAGTATAAATTTACTTTATTATTTCTATTCTTATACTTCTACTAATAGTAATAATAGATTATAGATAAGAGATAGCCTTTATTTCTTACTAAAGATTAATCTTATAAGATATACTTTAATAAGTCTTAGAGAAAGATTTAAATATTATAGTTTTTTAGTTAACTATCTATATTACCTAACTATATAGTAAGTATAGTAGTTTCGAATATAAATCATACTTATAATTTTCCTTAATTATAATAGCCTTTTTAGTAAGTTATATAAACTTAGCTAAGAAATCGGTAAAACTATCTTTTAGCTTTATTATTAACTTATAGTATATAATATAGGCTTTAGTATATTAATTTAGGTTTATAAATATAGCCTTAAGGTAGATAATTATATCCTTAGTATCTAGATATAGATTACTAGAATTAGAACTTATTTAGGGTATAATATATAATTAAGCCTTCCCTTTATAATAACTCTATATATAGAGCTTATAATAAATAGGTATTAAGTAATAATTAGCGTTTACTTTAAGTTTCTATTAGATTATAGTTTCTTAGGTTTCGAATTAGACCTCTTTACTATCGCTAAGTATTAGAGTATTAGGTATCTTTATAATCTTTTAGTATAAACTAATCTCTATAATTAATATATTAGTTTAATTCTATAAGTTTATAAACTAAAATATAAGATTATCTCTCTTATAAATTATTAGGTCCTAATAAATAATTACCTTATCTTACTTAAGTATAAATAACTTAATAATAACTTTAGTCTTAATCTTATCGGAGTATAGAACTATTATTTTATCTTTAAGTTCTTATACCCTCCTCTTTAAGTTCTAATATTCTCTTATAAGCTTATAAAACTATTTATAGATTAGAATCTTTTATAGTTATTTATAAATAAAGGAACTTTTTCTATTATTATTATCTTTATTATATTTATTAGTACTAATTAGTCTCTATAATTTAGGGATTAGGGTATTTAAGTTATAAATAACTATCTTTTACTTATTATTATCTTCTTTATTATATATAATAATAGGCTATCTTCTACAATTAGTAGGTAGGTTTTATTTTAGTTTAACTATTTTAATTAGTTAAATATTAAGTTTAGGTTTAAATCTTAGCTTATCTAATACTAAAGAATAGAAAGTAAGGTAAAGCTAAACTAAGATTAATTATAATAATAATCTATATAGTTATATTGCTTTATAGGAAATAAAAGTAGTACTTAGTATTATATTACTAGTTAGTTCTTTAAATAAAAGAGTGTATTTTAACGAGAATACTAAGTATAGAGAAAGAAAAAGAAAAGAGGAAAGTAAACGATGAGATAGGAACCTTTATATAGTCCTATTATATTAAGTAGTTAAATAAATAATATAAAATTTATCTAAGGTAGAAATACCTAATAGAATTCTAGAAATAAATATTCCTAATCTAGATTATTATAGAACTTAGACTTTTATACTAAAAATTCTAACTTTAATAAGGTAACTTATAGTCTTACTTCCTTTAGATAATAGAGTACCTTTTTAACTTATTACTAATAATCTTTAATATTCTTATTATAAATTAAGATATTGTCTATAAAAATAACTATATATTTATCTAAGTATTCCTAAAGAACCTTATTTATAAATCTTTAGAAAGTTATTAGTCTATTTATTAATCTAAATAATATTATCTTATACTTAAAAGATCTATATCTTATATAAAATATAATAAGATCCTTTACTCTTAATATTAAATAAATCTAATAGAATCCTTATTAAATATTAAGTTTTATATAGATCTTTACCTTATTTATCTATTATAATACTTTATTAATTAGTAATAGAAAATAATAGTCTTTTTTAATAATTATATTTAGTCTTTAAAAGTTAATATAAAATGGGAGCGTTTAAAAGGACAACTCCGTGACCGAAAGGACAACCCGCTATACCCCATATAGTTAGCGTCAAATTAATAATGTACTATGTGAAAAGTATTGTTTTGTATGGTAAAGTAGCGGTAAATTATAATTGTGAATACTATATATTTACTACCATGGAGCTATTCTAATATCACCTGATCTGCCACTATGAAGCTATTCCAAAATCACCTAATCTGCCACCACAGAGCATATTAAATTAATTTTACTACCACTAATAGTAAAGATAATTTAATTATAAAAACTGCATTTAAATGCTATGTAGTATACAGTATAGAATTAATTATTTCCGATCGATATTTATTACTAGGTATGGTTAAATTGATATGGTGAAAACTCTACATGTTAGCTAGGTACTATGGTGGTTTAGCGAGATGCCGCACAAACCTACAATTAATTTTGATCCCCTATAGTAAAAACTACACTTTTTACATATCATTTACTATATATTATTACTTACAGTTTTTAAATTGAATTATCTTTACTATTAGTGGTAGTAAAATTAATTTAATATACTCTATGGTGGCAGATCAGGTGATTTTGGAATAGCTTCATAGTGGCAGATCAGGTGATTTTGGAATAGCTTCATAGTGGCAGATCAGGTGACATTAGAATAGCTTCATAGTGGCAGATCAGGTGACATTAGAATAGCTCCATAGTAGTAAATATATAGTATTCATAATTATAATTTACCGCTACTTTACCATACAAAACAATACTTTTCACATAGTACATTGTTAATTTGACGCTAACTATATAGGGTATAGCGGGTTGTCCTTTCGGTCACGGAGTTATCCTTTTAAACATTCCCATATAAAATTAGAGCCCTTTATTAGATTTTCTTATTATTAAGATTAGTAATATATATAAAGCTAAACTTAATATAATAAATCTTTTCTTGAGATTTTCTAAGATATATTTCTTTATTACTTTTAATTCTTTAAGTAATAATTTATAAAAAAGATAATATCTAAGTTATATTTCTACTTTAAGAATAATATTATAATCT
>LWEC01000353.1:0-17114 GCA_002116305.1 Penicillium italicum | reverse complement strand
TATTAGTATAGTAGTATTAATAATAATTAGTATACTTACTAATTAATCTTTCTTATAATTTAAAAGGGTCCTTTATAGTAGTTTTTTAGCTTCTTAAATAGGTACCTTAAGTCTATATAGATATTTCGAAGTAATATCTAATTAATTATATAGAAAGATTTCTCTATTTTATTCTTATTTATAGCTCTTTTTATAGTTTTTTTTTATTTTTTATAGCTTCTTTAAAAGCTCTTTTCTTATTTCTATTAGTTTAGTTATTTTAGCTTTTATATCTTAGTAGATCTCTTTATTATTATCTTTAATACTAAAGTATAGTTCTAGCCTTATTCCTATTAAAGCCTTACTTAATATTATCCCTAAGGCTAAGTATATTATAGTATTATATATAAACTATATAAGGGGGATTTATCTTATTTAATTATCTTAGTATTAGCTTATATAGTTCTATAAATAGTACTTAATTAACTAATTCTATCTCTTAGTCTAATTATCTATCTATAGATAATATATAGTAGATAATTACCTTTAAATTAATAGGTAGTAGTAGAAGCTAAATTAGAAAGTACTAATAAAGAGGCTTCCTTAGTTACTAATTAGGTTTTCTAGTATTCTTAATAAGGGTATAATCTTTATATATATTATAGCTACTAACCCTTCTATAGTAATATTTTTTTAGTAAGGGATATAGATTAAGTACTTTATAAATAGATCTATTACTACTAATATTATATTATATACCCTACCCTTCTACTTTAAGGGTAGTAAGCTAATAATAAAGTCTATACTTATCTACTATAGTAACCTTTTTAGTACTAGTAATAGTTCTAATAGTCTATATAACTATATATTATATTTCTTTAGTAGATATTATATTCTTCTATATACTTAGTAATCTCTTAGTTTATATTATATTAGAGATACTTACTATAAATCCTCTTAAGGGTTTATTTCTTCCTATAGTATCTTACTTAGGGATTACTATAGTAAGTTTATATAATTTTATATATTATTATAGGGTCCTTTAATATATAGACTCTTCTACTATATCTTAGTAGCCTATCCTTAATAGTTACTACCTATAGCGTACTACTTAGATATCTATTACTCCTAGCTTTATCTATCTTTTAGTATTTTTCCCTTAAAAAGTAGTCCTATCTTTAGATCTATTTAAGAAGTTATATTATAGACTTAGTAGAAGTATCTTTTAATACTATTTCTCTTACGAAGCTAATTACTACTTCTATTTAAGTAATATATTATTCTAGATTATTATTATTACTAATAACCTAGTACTTATCTATTAGCTTCTACTCTATATAGGTTTCTTTAAGGGTATCTTTATACTCTTTAAGGATAGTTATAACCTCCTTCTATACTTATAATTCTTTATCTTTAGAGCTTTTATCCTACTCTTCGGACTCTAATATCTTTATACCTATAATACCTTTAGTCTTAGGATTTAGTATAACTTATACTTTAATAATAACGTTTAATTAAATTATTTATACCTCCTTTATATCTTTTATAAAGAGATCTTTTAATAAGCTTTACTTAATTCTTAAGAATAGTTTATCCTCTATTAGGTCTATTAACTCTATCTCTCTTATTTCTTTAATATAGTTAGACCTCTAACTTAGTATATTAGCTAGCTTTTTTAAACCTACTTTATACTATATAACGAAGTTAAAAGATATAAGTCTTATTACCTATTATACCTATCTTCTACTAAGACTTTATAATATAAGATTTATAAATCCTTTTAGGTTTTTATAATCTAATAGTATAAGGATATCCTTAGCTCTTTTAAGGTAGTATCTTTAGGTTTTAAATACCTTTATAATAGTTAATAGCTTACTATTATAGGTTTTATATCTTATTTTTAGTCTATTTAGCTTTCTTAAATAAAAAGCGATTAAGTACTATTATCTATCTTCTTCTAATTATAAGATAATTACTACTAATATAAATCTTAATATATCTATTTTAATAAAGAGTTTTTAGCTTAGTTTAAAGTAGGTAAAAAGAAGAGTATTTATAAAGTACTATTTTAGGGTAGTAAATACCTCTTTTACTTTTTCTATAAAGATAAAGCCTTAAGTCTTCTTATTTATACCCTTTTTATAAATATTTAGCCCTTTTATTAAGGTATTAAAAGATATATATATCTTTAAGAAAAATACTATAAATCTCCTATAGAAGTTTATATATCCTATAAATATCTAGATATTATAAATACTCTTTAGTTTTAACTAATCTAAAATAGTCTTAATTTTCTTATAGTCTATTTCTACCCCTTTAAGGGTAATAATATAATTAAGGAACTCTATCCTTTTAGTATAGAATACGAACTTTAATCTCTTTATATATAACTTATATTATTAGAGTCTCTTTAGTACTCTTTTAATATACCCTATATAGATCTTAATATTTATAGAGTCTATATCTTATATAAAAGATAGTCTTTTACTTATCTTCTTATTTTATATAAAGTTAATAATATATATCTATTAAGTCTAACTATATAAATATTATTACTTTTAAAAGGTAATCTAATAATTCTCCTATTAATAGTAGTAGATATCTATTTTTAATAGTGATTTTATTTAGACTTTAGTAGTTAATATATAGATAAAGGCCTTTATCTTTCTTTAGTATAAATAGTATTAGTACTTTTATTAGGCTTTTTAAAGGCTATATCTATCCCTTTTATAGGGCTATTATAAGATATTCCTTAAGTATTTATAGCTACTCTTATAAAAGTAGGTATATAGCTTTTTATAAAAGTTATATATCCTTCTTAAAATAAATTATATAATCTATATTAGAGTATAATATTACTATTCTTATTTCTATTAGGTTAAATATATCTATAAAGTCTATATATTCTTTTAATAGGTTATCTATTTATATAGCTATTAGTTATATAGTATCCTTTATTTCTAACTAGAGATAGATAAAGGTATATTATAAACCCTTAAGAAGCTTTTAAATATACTCTTAGGTTATAATCTTTTTAATCTTTATTTCTTATTAGTTATTATAGTACTTTTATAAAGCTACTTTCTAATCTATAATAGGGTTTATATTAGTTAATTAGTTAAATCCTAAGATTAAGTTATATCCTTATATATCTATTACTTCTATTATAAGGATATAACTTCTTATCTCTTTTATACTATTTACTATACTAAGTTTTACTTCTCTTATCTTATAAGACTTAATCTCTTACTTATTAATAGCCTTAACTATTTATAGTAGATATTAGGAGTCTTTTAGGTACTCTTTTACCTATTTTTAGTTAATAAAAGACCTTTTTACTCTATAATTTATAAAGGTATAGATAGTAATATTCTTTAGTTTAATACCTATAAATATCTTATTTATAAAGGCTTTTAAGATATATATTTTAGATATAATAACTTTTAATATAATTATAACTTAAAGTATTAAGATCTCTATTTTTTTACCTTATCTATACTATTTCCTAGCTAGTTTTACTTACTAGGTCTATTATAGAGACTATAATAGGTATCTTTTTTATATCTTAGTCTATTATAATAATTATAAATAGATAAGGGTTTCCTATCTCTTTTAAATTTAGTATTTAAATACTTTAGCTTCCCTATCTTTTTAGATACCTTTTTATCTAAGTTTTATATCTTTAAGTATTATTACTTTATATAATAAATAGGCTTCTCTATCTCCTTTAGCTTAGAGTACTCTTACTTTAAACCTAATTAAGCCTTTTTTATAGATTAGATATTAGATTTAAAGGACTAATACTATACTAATAAGTTACTATAGGTATAGTCTAGATCTACTTCTACTTAGCGTTATTTTTTAACTTTTAGTTCTTAATATACCTTTATAATTAAATAGTCTTTATAGGCTTTCTCTATAAGAGGAATATATATATTCTTAGCTATCTAATCTAGGTAGAGAGAATATATTATAACTAATTCTCTTAACCTCTATATATATCTATACTATTATTCTTTAGCTTCTTAGTAGATAACTTAAGGGTTATCTACTATACTTTATATAAAGTAGATAAACTCTAAGTATATTTTAGATACTCCTTCTTATATTATATAAGACTCCTATATTATTATTATATCTCCTTATAGTACTTTAAAGCCTTAGCTAATCTTTATAATATTATTTATAAAGTAGTAAGGATATTATTAGAAGTAGTTATTAAGTTAGGCTTACTAAATTTTATACTCTTAGAATAATTTCTTAAAGTACTTATTAATATTAGATAGGTAGATAAGATATTTCTGTAAGGATATACTGTTATTAGGTGTAAGGCCTATCAACCGGGTAAGATAGTAAGGCTTTTAGGTATGAGAGGAGGGAAGTAATATGTATTGTCTCTAGTATGTCAAGACTAATTCTTACTAGAACTGAGAGGGATCCTAGGGAGTTATAGACTATATAGGAGGTACTTAGGTATACTCGGGTATTCGTTATATAACGAACCCTATACGACTCGACCTCGGAACCTATATAATACTTCTAATACTTATAAATTACCTAATCTATATACGTATATTATAAGGATATTTATCTATTATAATTATCTCTCCTTTCTAAAGAGGATATCCCTATCCTTAGGGATTTTTAGATTAAAGGGCTTTTATAGGTAAAACTTAGGTAAGTCTTAGGATTAGAATAAAAATAGAAACCCCCTCTAAAGGGCTTTACTATTACGTAACTTCTTTATCTATTAAGGGCTACTTAGGTCCTAACTTCTTTAGAGTAGATTCCTCTTTTTATACCTATCTCTTATCTTAATTATACCTTTAGTAGTTTATATTAACTAAATTTACTTAAGATATACTTAGTATCTAAAATACCTACGTATATCGGTAAGAGAATTCGTACCTAATACTACTATTATAGCTTTCGAAATTAGATACTTCTTAAATAAGGAAGGTATAAAGAAGTATTAATAGTATATTTAGCGGAAGATAAATTATAATTAACCTATTAAAGGTATATAGGGAGATACTATAGATTTAGTAGTAATACTTAATTAGATCTCTTAGATATTTACCTTAATAAATAGGTATTTTTCTACTAACCTAATATTTATTACTAAGATTAATAATACTATATTAAAGATAGTTAAGGATTTTAAGTATATATATTATATATACTAGTCTTAATATAGTATTAGGGCGAAAGTAAAAAAGGATATTAGCTAGGTAAATATCCTTAATTTAGTACTATTTCGGCTATAAATTACTAACCCTAGCTTATAGAAAACTTTATTAAGATACTAAAAATACCTTAAAGGTTATTATATAGCGTATCCTAATCCTCTAATATATCCTATATAGAATACTCCTTAGTCTATATAGCGTAGGTATTATACTAAGGTAGGTTAATACCTTTAGGAAGGAGATAAGAGTTATATATAATAGTTAGTTACTAAGAATAACCTTCTAGAGGATATATTAAACGTAGTAAGGACTATATTTATCCTTAGAGGGCCTTTAGCTCTTTAAACTATACTTAATACGTATATTAATATATTCTTAGTCTAATTACCTAAATTATAAGGGGCTAATCTTAATAGGGTAAGGTTTTTTAATAGTTTTTATCTCTAGGTTAAAAATAGAAGGTATAACTTCCTTTTTAGAAGGTAGTTATTAGGTTACGTTATACTCTTACCTATTTTAATCTTAATCCTTAGAGTTTTTATTTACCTCTCTATTATTTTTTTTTAACCTTTTCCTCTTTTTATTATCTTAGTATCTTTAGTATATTTTTATAAAAGTATTATTTCTATTACAATTCGTTATTAAATTAATTATCCTTTATATATCTTAAAATTCTTTTAAAATTCTTATAAGTTATTAATATAATAGTAAAATAGTACTAAGTTAACTTAGATATATAGTTTTAATAATCTTATTATATTATACTTCCTAACCGGAAAATTACTAGTTTACTTAGTAACCGCTATAAGTAACTTACTATACCTATTATTCGTAAGAATACCTAGTATATATACTATCTATATATTATAAATTAGGATTAGAGTAATAGTACTTATAAGACTCGCTACCTAATCTCGATTTATTATATTTCTAATACTACTAATAGTAAGAGTTATACCTACTACGCTTATTAATATAAGGTTTACGAGTTAGTATATTATTATTCTTACTTTAAGTAATCCTTAATAGTGATTTATACTAACTTTATTTTAGGTTCTTAGTAGTTTAGTTAGTAACTATTTTAAATTACTATCGGTTCTATCTTAGGCTATAGATTTCTAGACTAATAATAAAGGTAACCTTAGTTATAGTAAGGGTAAAGTAGACTTTAATAATAAGGAGTTAACCTTCTTATTCCTTAAGGACCTTATCGATACTATTATAGCTATAATCCGCGATCTAATTATTAGCTTTAATAACCTAGTTTAGAACTATCGTTACCTCTATTATTTATTTAGAACTTATATTTCCTAAGTAAGTCTTTATCGGACCTATATTAGTTCGTAACTAAGTTACTAACTAGTTACTCGTTTTTCCTTAGGATATCTTAACTACCTATAATACCTAGGTTATTACCTATATAGTTTATATAGTTCGTAATACTTATAATACTATATATAAATAGGATTATCTTACTATAGATACCTTAATCTATACTTACCTTATAGATAATAAGGAGTTAGTTTCTACCTAGTATAGTACCGTTTTAGCCTTCTAAACTTATTATAAACTTATAATTTCCGACGCTAATCTTAAGGATAGTACTACTATTATATTAGATACTTATCTATAGCGTTTCCCTTTTATTTAGGAGTTATAAAAGGGGTATTCTATTATCGGCTTATAGCTAAGCCTATAGTTATTAAATTTTCTTTATACTTTTTCTAGATCTTACTATAGTAAGATAGTTAGGATTCTTTCTTAAGTTAATACTTTATTAGTATTAGTCTAATATAGTTCTAATAATCTTTTTTAATTAATTACTTTAATTTTTTCTAGGTTTTCTTATATTTTATAATAATCTTTAGGGTATTTATTATTATATTTTCTAGTACCTATTAGTTATATTCTAAGGGCTATCCTACTTATTTTATAAGGTAGTAGAGTCCTTCTTTAAATATTTAGTTATCTTTAATCTCTTTAACCTCTTATTTATTATTATTAGCTAGTTTTAGTAAGGGTAGTTATTCTAGTTCTCCTTCTTTTAGTTACTATAGTTATAAAAGCTAGATTAGGAATATATTATAGATTATAGTATATTAATCTAGGAATAGGAGATAATATACTTATTTTCTAATATATTTAAGGATCCTAAAGGGTCTAATCTATTATAGGAATAGTTTTTTAATAATCCCTTCTTTTAGTTATAGGTTTTTTATAGATAATATTATAAGGTTATTCTTTTTAAGTAAAATTTCCTTATACCTTTTATTATAGTATATTACTTATATTTTAGTAGCTTTTTACTATAAATTCTATAGTTTTTCTTATAGCTTTATAAGCTTTTCGAAATAAGTTAATATTATTAGTACCTTCCTTCCTACGCTACTATCTTTAGTATATATTTAGAAATTAGGATTATATCTAAGTAGTACCTTAAATAGTAATATTAAGGTTATTATACTAGTAGCGTTATTATATATAAACTTAGCTATTCTAAATAGTAAAGGCTATATTTTTTATTACTTATTAATAAAATATCGTAAGTAATATTCTAACGTTTAGTTTATTCTCTCTATTTATCTATTAGTTTAAGGGTAAAATACTATAGAATACCTTAATTTAATCTTAGATAAATAATATAGTTTTAACTAAAATCTACTTATAAAGATAGATCCTTAGTTAGATATAATACTATTTAGTAGTCTATACTTTAGTTTAACTTCTTAATAGAATAGCTTAGCTAGTTTTAAAGCGTTTATTATAGTTAAAACTAGGAAGAAAAGGTACTATTTAGAGAAATAGTCTATAACTACTAAAATTATATTAACTATCTTTCCTTTCTAGATCAATTAAGGTAATCCTATAATAAAATCTATTAATAGTTTAGTAAATAGCTAAGATAGAATTAGTAGCGATTTAAGCTTACTAAATAGCCGATACCTTAGCGTTTATACCGTTTAGTAAATTCTATAGGATTTAACGTATTTCTTAATATCTTCCTATATATAAATCTAGTAGTAGTTATGCCTTAGTAACTTCTTTATTCTTACTTAACTAAAATAGCTTATAATAGGGTTATTATAGTATATTTATAGTAACTTTATACGAATATCCTCTTTCTTAGGTATATATATACGTCCCCTATATCGTAATAGGCTAAGATTATCTATTATCTAACCTTTACTACCTAGTTTCTATACCGAAATATTACCTTTTTAGCGGAGCGATTCTAGGTCTTTAGCTTATAGCCTCTTTACCTATTTAAGAATATCTTTAGTATCTATACTAATAGATTAGATTACTATAGTAATAGTATCTCTAATATTAAATAGTATATTTAGTCTATTATAAAGTTCTCTTTACTTAGATTAATTATCTAGTTTTATACTAATATTATCTATATTAATACCTATAGGTATATTAGATTTAGGATTCTCCTATTCCCTAAATTAGGATTTTAAGTTATATTCCTTAAATTATATTTATAATCTATATCTAGATTATCCTTCCCTATAATACTTTATATTATAAGGGTTAGTAGTTCCTTATCTTAAATTTGAGGTAGGGACTCTTTATCTATAATTCGGTCTTAAATTAGGATTATTAATTCCGTTTCTAAAGTAGCTTATTTAGAGTTTAGAATTCTAGAAAGCCTATCTATAGGATTTATCTTTCTAGGCCTATACTTTATAATAAAGTTAAAAGGCGTTAAGAATATATACTAATATATCTATTAGCTATTAAGCTTTTACTATATTATAAAAGTATATAGATTAGTATAATCTAAGAGTACTTTTATTAGGTATTTACTACTATCTAGATAGTATCTCTAATATTAAAATAAATAAACGATAGTAAATAGTTCTTAATCTAGTATTATATAGTTAAGTTCTACCCCTAAGAACTTTTAAGACTAGAATATAACTAGATACTATCTCCCTTTAGGGTTAGGTTAAGATAGGACTCCCTCTATTCCTTTATTCGATATATCTATTTCTAATCTAATAGGTTTTTTAGGGTTAAAGTAATATAATAGAGTTACTAACTAAAAAGCTAATTTTAGTTATTAGAACGCTAATAATTCGCTATTATTAAGTATTACTTTTTTAGGTTTCTTCCTATTCTTAGATCCCTTAAGTATTAATATAAGGGGTAGGGAGATATACGAATACCCCTTAATAAAACGTTAGTAAAAGTTATAAAACCCTAGGAATATCTAAATATTATAATAACTCTTTAGTTTCTCCTATTCTTAGATAATATAGATATAGCTTATATCTATTTGTACCCTATTACTATTAATAATAAATCCTAGGAATTCGACTTCCTTTTAGTAGAAGGTATATTTAGAGGGTTTTATATAGAGCTTAGCTTTTCGTAAGCGTTTAAAGACTTAGTATAACGCCTTTATATAGGACTCGCGATTAGGTATAAAAATTAGGATATTATCTAAGTATACTATATAGATAACGTTAACTAGTTCGCTTAATACTATATAGATATAGCTTTAGAAAGTTACTAATACGTTTAATAGACTAAATAGTATAACTATATATTCGAAATAGCTATATCTCGTTTAGAATACTATCTTCTATTTATTACCTTCTTATATTTAGATCTAATAGTAGGTATCTTTAATATTAACCTTACTAAAGTATTATACCCTAGAGAGCCTATTTAGGATCTCTAAGATAAATAGTAGTAGGTATCGATTTTTTACTAATACGTAATTAAGGCCTTAATAGTCTATATATAAGCGTAGTCTACTATCTTTCTTTAGGACGAAAAGGATTAGTACTCCTATAGGACTCTTTAAAGGTTAAATCCTCTTTTTCTTAATATTATCTATAAGATAGGCCTATAATTCCTTTAGTTTAGTATAAAAGAGGGGATAAATTAGCCTATAAGGTAGAGTCTTCCCTTTCTTAAGCTTAATTATATAGTCTAATACTTTTATAATAGGTAGTTCTTTAGCCTTTTTATAATTAAATATATCCTAATACTATACTAATTTAGGGGGTATCCGTAAACTATTAAACTTAGAGTGATCGCTTTCTTTATTTAGGAGCTAAACTTACTTAGGTAATTTTACTAGGGTATAAATAACTACTAAGTTTCTTAATAATTTTATAAACCGGTAAGGGTTTACTAGCTTAAATATTTTAATACTAAACTACTAATAGTCTAATCTTAGGTAGAAGGTAATATTATATTTATTAATAAACGTTTATAAGAGGAGTACTAGACTTCCTTCTTAGTAAGGGTCCCTATCGATACTAATATAGGCTCTTTTTATAATCTTTTTTATTCTTTTTAAGTCTTATATTATAAATAGGACCTAAAACGCGCTATAGGTATATAATTATATAGGAGTAACGCCCCTTAGTAATAGTAATAAGAATAGGGTAGTAAGTAGTTTATTTTTATAAGCGAACTCTTAGCTAACTATATCGTATTTAGTACCTATATCTAGGTCTATATATATTTTAATACCGTTACCTAGGGTAATTAGGATATAGAGGTATATTATAGTCTTAATTTATAGATATAGAGTTAGTATATTAGGATCTATTCTAGCTCTTTTACTTTTCCTAAACGTTTTTAAGAGTTTAAACGTAATACCTAAATAAGTAATTAGACTATTACCTTTTATAGGTATTCGTTCGCCTAATAGTTTTTATTTTTATAAAGGTAGTAAGCTCTATTCGATATTAGATTAGTATTATTTCCCTTTTTAGTAGGGGTAATATTTACCTTTAAGGTATAGGATCTTAATCCTTTACGGCCTTAACCCTTAGACTAGCCTTTTCTTCTAGAGGTTATATCTCTTAATCCTTCTTATCCTCTATAGGATTTTTAGTTAGATAATAAGGATATATTAGTTTAGTATTAGTTTAGTACTAACTTAGTATAGAATCCCTTTTTACGTTTCTCTTAGCTAAGTATTAGGTATTCCTTTCGTTTCTAGTTTAAAAGGTATATATTCTAAAGGATTAACGCCTTCTTTTCTATAAGTATCCTTATAGTTAGTAGTACTCTATTTATAGTTATAATAATTTAATCCTAAAGTAGTTTAGTAAACTTTATAAATAAGCTTTAGGCCCTTTATTCCTTAGTTTAGGCTAGGAGATATTTCTTTAACGATATAAGGTAGTATACGAAAGTACGTAGATCCTAATTTAGATATATTTCGGCTTTTTAGTATAGGATAAGAATATTAGTAACGATATTATAAGAGTTCTAAAGTAGAGTCTTTATCTATCCTTCGAAAGCCTCCTAATCCTTTTTATCTTTAGGGTAGTTAGATATATGATTTTACTACTTATTCTTATATATATTATAAAGGTAGTTTTCGGTAGTAAGGACTTTTTATAAGTCCGAAATATATTTCTTTAGGGCGCCTTTAAAAAGGGTATAGAGATTGTTTAGCTATTCCTCTCTTTAGCGAATATTAAAGTTTTCTTTAAATTTTTCGATATTTTACTTAATTTCTCCCTTTTAGCTTTATTCGCTTTCTAATAATAATTCGTAACCCTTTTAGTAGTGATTTAGTTATTTCTCGTTTTTAGAAATAAGATTCTTTATATCGATAATTCGCTATTATAGCTCTACCTTCTTTATAAATTCTTAGATTATCTCCTTTAGCCGTTCGAGGGTTATTATAATTAACTTAGGGCTTTATCCCGATAGTTATTCTAGTATTATATCTACTTCCGGACTTAGTAGGTTCTAGGATTTAAGGTCCTAAGGATCTAATATAGGTCCTAATTCCTTAGTTAGTTAGGTTTCTAGGACTATCTATAACTTAGGATTTCTAGTATCCTAGGTTAGTAGGGTTTATCTTAGATCGTTTCTAACTTAGGGGTTTTCTATAGGTTAGTCGGTACCGGATACTTTAGTACGGTAGGGAGCTATCTTATCTTAGGCGGTTAAAGAAGAAGAATTAGAAATATAAAGATATACTATTATTAGGTATAAGGCCTATTAACCGGGTAAGATAGTAAGGCTTTTAGGTATAAGAGGAGGGAAGTAATATATATTATCTCTAGTATGTTAAGACTAATTCTTGCTAGAACTAAGAGGGATCTTAGGGAGTCATAGACTATATAGGAGGTACTCGGGTATACTTAGGTATTCGTTATATGATGAACCCCGTACGACTTGACCTCGGAACCCGCATAATGCTTCTAACACTTATGAATCACCTGATCTATGTACGTATGTTGTAAGGATGTTTATCCATTATAATTTCGTACCTATAACTTAATATCCTAATAGTATATTAACTATTATTCTATTATTATCCTTAGTATTACTTATAGAGGGGCCCTTTAGTAGGGTCTTTCTTAATATAGAGTAGGCTAATATTATTATTATTATAGTAATCTTTATAATACGCTCCTCTATTTAGGATTATCTCTCTATTAACTCTATAAGCTTAGTAAGGTAGTATACTTAGGCTCTTATAGCCTTAAGTTTATCTTTTTTTTATATTAAAGGTACTATCCTTTAGATTATATTAATAGATAAAGCTTTTATAGTAGGCTTAGTAGGCTTTATAGGGTTACTTTACCCTTTAGTAATCCTTACTAGGCCTCCTTACTCTCTCTTATATCTCTTATTAGGGTTATTTAGTCCTTTAAGGTTAATATTAAAGTTATCTTCTATAATATCGTTATTAAGTCCTTAGCCTTACTTAGTTACTATATAAGTTCGGTATACTAGTACTATTATTACCTCTAACGGTCCGATCGAAAGATATAAAGAGTTTAGAATATAAAGACCCTCCTATAGATAGGCCTTTATTTAATCGATTAGAGTAAAAGGAGTATTATATAATACGAATACTACTATAAAGTATTAGTACTAGTACTATATATATTCAAACTAAACTCTAAGCCTTCTAAGATTGCTCCGAGTTCTACTAGTATAGTTATACGTAGGTAAGTAAGGTTATATAACTCTCTACCTCCGCTCCCTCGGTAGTATAGATCTATATACCAAGTCCTACGACCCTTCTAGTAAGGCGTTATGATAGATTAGTAATTAATATTAGGACTTATTATTATATTCTCTTATTTATATATAATATAAAGAAAGTAACGTAAGTTATTAGCTTACTAAATTTTCTATTAAATCCTTAAATAGGATACTCTTATCTAATACTCTCTACTTTTAAACTAAATTATTTATTAAGGAGAATACTTAATCCTTAATTTAAGAATATATATCTATCTACTTTAGTATTATTAAATACTAAAATAAAAAAGAAGTATCTATTATATATTAGCTTAATACTAAAAATTAAACTATCTTTAGAACCTTTAAGTAATTTCTATAAATCTAATAAATATAATAATACTTTCTATTAACTTAAATAGGAGACTTAGCCTAAATATTAACTTTTCCCTAATTAATATCTTCTCTATTAAATTTTATAATATAAGGAGAAAGATAAGTTATAATAATAGTACTAATAGGTTTCTTCTTTTAATAGTTATAAGTTATATATCCTTACTCTTTATAATTAAAGTATTAACCTTCTTTTATTAGGATATTTTATTTAGAATTTAAGAGTCTTTTAAAGTTAGAGTTTTCTTTATATTTTATATAGAAAGTATAAACTTATTTTATTATTCCTATTCTTATACTTCTATTAATAGTAATAATAGATTATAGATAAGAAGTAATCTTTATTTTTTACTAAAGATTAATCTTATAAGATATACTTTAATAAATTTTAAAGAAGGATTTAAATATTATAGTTTCTTAATTAATTACTTATATTACCTAACTCTATAGTAAATATAATAGCTTTAAATATAAATTATATTTATAGTTTTCCTTAATTATAGTAGCCTCTTTAGTAAGCTATATAAACTTAGTTAGGAAATTAGTAAAACTATCCTTTAGCTTTATTATTAACTTATAGTATATAGTATAGGCTTTAATATATTAATTTAGGTTTATAAATATAGTTTTTAGATAGATAATTATATCTTTAGTATCTAGATATAGGTTACTAGAATTAGAACTTATTTAAAGTATAATATATAATTAGGCCTTTCCTTTATAATAACTTTATATATAAAGCTTATAGTATATTAGTAATAGGTAATAATTAATATTTACTTTAAGTTTTTATTAGATTATAGTTTCTTAAGTTTTAAATCGGATTTCTTTACTATCGCTAAATATTAAAGTATTTAGTATCTTTATAGTCTTTTAGTTTAAACTAGCCTTTATAATTAATATATTAGCTTAATTCTATAAATTTATAAGATAGAATATAAGATTACTTTTTTTATAAACTATTAAGTCTTAATAAGTAATTATCTTATCTTACTTAAGTATAAGTAACTTAATAATGATTTTAGTCTTAATCTTATTAGAGTATAGAACTATTACTTTATCTTTAAGTTCTTATACTCTCTTTTTTAAGTTCTAATATTCTTTTATAAGCTTATAAAAATATTTATAAATTAAAGTCTTCTATAGTTATTTATAAATAGAGGAACTTTCTTTATTATTATTATCTTTATTATATTTATTAGTACTAACTAGTCTTTATAATTTAGGAATTAGGGTATTTAGGTTATAAGTAACTATCTCTTACTTTTTATTATCTTCTTTATTATATATAGTAATAGGCTATCTACTATAATTAATAGGTAGGTTTTATTTTAGTTTAACTATTTTAATTAGTTAGATATTAAGTTTAGGTTTAGGTTTAAATTGTGACGATCTAGACTAGGAATGTTTGTTTATGGAATTCTACTAGGTATTTCCGCCTTAGATGAATTTTGTATTATTTATTTGATTACTTAACGCGATAGGACCGTATAAAGGTTCCTATCTTATTATTACCTTTTTCCTTTCTCTTTCTCTCTTTATACTTAGTATTCTTATTAAAATATACTCTTTTATTTAAAGAACTAGCTAGTAATATAATACTAAGTACTACTTTTATTTCTAATAAGTAGTATAACTATATAGATTATTATTATTATAATTAATCTTAGTCTAGCTTTACCCTACTTTCTATTCCTTAGTACTAGATAAGCTAAGATTTAAACCTAAACTCGATATCTAACTAATTAAAATAGTTAGACTAAAATAAAACCTACCTACTAATTGTAGAAGATAGCCTATTACTATATATAATAAAGAAGATAATAATAAGTAAGAAATAGTTACTTATAACCTAAATATCTTAATCCCTAAACTATAGAGACTAATTAATACTAATAAATATAATAAAGACGATAAGAATAGAGAAAGTTCCTCTATTTATAAACGACTATAGAAGACTTTAACTTATAAATGGTTTTATAAGCTTATAAGAGAATATTAGAACCTAAAAAGGAGAGTATAAGAACTTAAGGACGAAATAATAGTTTTATACTCTAATAAGATTAAGACTAAAATTATTATTAAGTTACTTATACTTAAACGAGATAAAGCGATTACTTATTAAGACTTAGTAGTTTATAAGAGAGGTAACTTTATATTTTACCTTATAAATTTATAAAATTAAGTTAGTATACCGATTATAAAGACTAGTTTATACTAAAAAACTATAAAGATATCTAATATTCTAATACTTAATAATAGTAAAGAAGTCTAATTTAAAACCTAGGAAACTATAATCTAATAAAAACTTAAAGCGAACGCTAATTATTACCTATTACTAATATATTATAAGCTTTATATATAGAGCCGTTATAAAGAAAAGGCTTAGCTATATATTATATCCTAAATAAGTTCTAACTTTAGTAACCTATATCTAGATACTAAGGATATAATTATATATCTAAAGACTATATTTATAAACCTAAATTAATATACTAAAACCTATATTATATACTATAAGTTAATAATAAAGCTAAAGGATAGTTTTACCGATTTCCTAGCTAAGTTTATATAGCTTACTAAAAAGGCTACTATAATTAAAGAAAACTATAAGTATAATTTATATTTAAAGCTACTATATTTATTATAGAGCTAGATAATATAGATAGTTAACTAAGAAATTATAATATTTAAATCTTTCTTTAAGACTTATTAGAGTATATCTTATAAGATTAACCTTTAATAGAAAGTAAAAGCTACTTTCTATCTATAATCTACTACTACTATTAATAGAAGTATAGGAATAGAAATAATAAAGTAAAATTATACTTTTTATATAAAATATAAAGAAAACCCTAGCTTTAGAAGACTCCTAAATTCTAAGTAAGATATCCTAATAAAAGAAGATTAATACTTTAACTATAAGGAGTAAAGATATATAACTTATAATTACTAAAAGAAGAAACCTATTAATACTATTATTATAACTTACTTTTCTTCTTATATTATTAAACTTAATAAAGAAGATATCGATTAGGGAAAAGTTAATATTTAGGCTAAGTCTCTTACCTAAGTAGATAGAAAGTATTATTATACCTATTAGATTTATAAAAGTTAATTAAAGGTCTTAAAGATAGTTTAGTTTTTAATATTAAGCTAATATATAATAGATACTCTTTTTCTATTTTAGTATTTAGTAATATTAGAGTAGATAGATATATATTCTTAAATTAAGGATTAAGTATTCTCTTTAGTAAATGATTTAGTTTAAAAGTAGAGAGTATTAGATAAGAGTATTTTATTTAAGGATTTAATAGAAAACTTAGTAAGCTAATAACTTATATTACTTTTCTTATATTATATATAGATAGGAGAATATAATAATAAGTCCTAATATTAATTACTAATCTTAGGAAATATAATATAATTCTTAGAAGGAAATAGTTTATAGATAATAATATCTTATTAGACTATTATTAATACTAGATAATTTAACTAGGTAAGAGGATATTTCTTAATAATATATTAAGTAAAATAGTAGTATTAATACTAATTACTATTCTTTAGAGACCTAAACTAAACTTAGATTAT
>LWEC01000352.1:0-25774 GCA_002116305.1 Penicillium italicum | reverse complement strand
AATAGATAAGTATAGACTTTATTACTAGCTTACTACCCTTAAAGTAGAAGGGTAGGGTATATAACGCGATCTTAGTAGTAGTAGATCTATTTATAAAGTACTCGATCTATATCCTTTATAAAAAAGATATTACTATAGAAGGACTAGTAGCTATAATATATATAAAGATTATACTACTACTAGGAATACTAGAAAACCTAGTTAGTAACTAAGGAAGCCTCTTTACTAGCGCTTTCTAGTCTAGCTTCTACTACTATCTATTAGTTTAAAGGCGATTATCTACCGTATACTACCCGTAGATAGCTAAGAGATAGAATCAGTCGATTAAGTACTATCTAAGGAACTATATAAGCTAGTACTAAGATGATTAGATAAGATAGATCCCCCTTACGTAGTTTATATATAATACTATAACGTACTTAGCCTTAGGGATAATATTAAGCGAGGCTTTAATAGGAATAAGGCTAGAACTACGCTCTAGCGTTAAAGACGATAATAAGGAGGTCTACTAAGATATAAAAGCTAGAACGACTAAGCTAGTAGAAATAAGAGAAGAGCTCTTAAAGAAGTTATAAAGGACGAAAGAAACTATAAAAAGAGCCATAGATAAGAATAGGATAGAGAAATCTTTCTATATAACCAATTAGGTATTGCTTCGAAATACCTATATAGACTTAGGGTACCTATTTAAGAAGCTAGAAAACCGCTACGAAGGACCCTTCTAAATCATAAGAAAGATCGGCTAATAAGCGTACTAACTATTACTAATACTACTATACCGATATATTTATACTACGTAATATATTTCGATACTAGAACCCTATAAGGGAAACCTAATTCGAAGTAAGCGTCTAGATCCCCTTAAAGTCGAAGGGGAGCTTAAGTTTAAGATAGATAAGATCCTAAAGGCGAGAAAGAGAGGTAGAGGCCTATAATATCTAGTCCGCTAGTAGGGCTATAGAGATAGCGAAAATACCTAGGAACTAAAGAGTATACTTAAAGAAACGATAGTATTAGATATATTCGAAAAAGAGAACTCGATAGATATATAACTACCTATAAAGAAGGCTTAGAAGAATCCTTAGTAGATAGCCTAGTACTATTTAAAAAAGGGGTAAAACGCCCTACTAACTCTATAAAAACCCTAAACCTATCCTTCGCTAATCGAGGAAGACGAATATATAGGAGCGTAGGTATACTTATAGAGAACCTCGCTATTATTAGCCTATAATATACCTATCGAGTTAGGAAGATTATATTATATAAATATACTTTATAACGCCTTAAATAGTGAAATAGACGCTATCCCTAGGTTTAGTAAGGAGCTTAAATCCTTAAATAGACTAATAAAGGATAGATAGCCTTAGAAAAGGTAATAGGAATATAGGGGCGAAACTTATCTTAAATAACCTCCTAGAGGGTTATAAAAACTACGAAGTTAATAAAGACCTATATATAGAGACTGTGTAATATAGGAGGAAGAAAGAAACTACCTAGCGCGAAGATACTAAAGAGAAATCGGAACCTAACTAAAATAACCCCCTAAAGACCGAGTACGTACTATAATAACCTAGCTAGAACCCCTTAAACCTATAATATTAGCGCTATTATTAGTAGTAGCGGTAGAGAAGGAGGTAGTAGTAGCGGTAGTAGTAGCGGTAAAGGAGGGGCGCGAGGTATAGTTGTAGGAACGAGACTAGTATTAATACGTTATCTAAGAATATTCTAAGTACTCCTAAAAGCCCTTAAAGTAGTCGTATAAGCGGTAGGGGTTATAGCGAGAATAATAGCGTTAGCTTCGTTATCTAACCGAGGATCGACCTATAAATAGTTAGAAACCGAAGGGAGGCCTTAAAGAAAGCCTTAAAACCTCACTATTATATAAGTCTAATACTACTAATAATAATACTAGTACTTAAGACTAGCTATAGAGCTTTAATAAACGCTATTAGGGATACTACTAACGGAATTAATATACTATATATACTATACCTTAGTAGGGGTAATAGGTACGGCTACTATAACCTAGTTAGTAGTACCTCTATTAAAAGATATAACGAGAAAGGGATCATAAGGGTATACCCCTAAGAGAAGAGGGGTACGCTACCTTTAAAAACCTTCGGAAAGACCTCGAAAACCTTCGTATAAGATAAAGAAGACCTAGTTAAAGCGTTAAAGGACTCGAAAAAGCCACTATATAAAGTAAGAAGTAAGATACTAGTAAGAGACTAAGGAGTATGCCGAGGGCGATATACATTAAAGAAGGGAGGTAATATCACGACGTCTTACTAGAAGGGTCGTAGGACCCGGTATATAGAACTATACCACCGAGAGACCGGAGGTAGAGAGTCATATAACCTCGCTTACCCGCGCACAACTATACTAGTAGAACTCGGAGCAATGTTAGAAGGCTCAGAGTTCAGTTTGAATACATGCAGTACTAGTGTCAATGCTTCGCAGTAGTATTTGTATTATATAATACTCCTTTCACTCTGATCAATTAAATGAAGACCCATCCATAGGAGGGTCTTCACATAATCTATATATAAAGATCGGAAAATCGATAGTTAACTTAGAATCTATAATAGCCTAGATTATAGGGAATAACGCAGATAAGGAGTATAAATACTACACGAATAAGAATAGGCTATTTACGACCTATATAGTTATTAAGGACGAGCTTAAGGGCTTATACGCTAATTACTATTAGATAAATTTAGGATATTAATATAGCTTTAGTATATTATCCTAGAGGTAATAATATTATTAAAGGGGGATATTAAAACTAATACTATCTAAAAAAGGTAGCTAAGGAAGTAGTAGTAGAGGCTACTACGGATAATAAGAGCGTTATTAAACTTTAAATACCTAAGCGAGGACTAAAAGCTATAAAGGTATCCTCTAAGAAAGGTAAAGAGCTAATACAGACTATAATAGGCCTAAGAAATATAAAAGGGGTTTAGAAGTTAGGTTAAACGAAACCTATAATATAGAAACGATCTATTAGTATAAGATCTACTACTACTAACCGGAAACGGAGGTTAGATACGATTATATAGTAGAGCGGTATAATAGAGTAGTAGTTAAGGACTATTATAGATACTAGTAGCGTAATTAGGTTAAAAGTCGATAGTATAAGTATAGAGCTAAGGGTAGTCTTCCGTACGACCCAGTAAAACCCAGACCCAACCCAGACCCAACCCAGTCTGGGTTGGGTTTTGGGTCGAAGGGTTCGACCCAGTACTGGGTCTGGGGCCCCAAACTGGGTTACAAACAGTGTAAACGAACTTTTATGAAAAATACACTATGTTTTAACGTTGTAATTGTAGTATTAACCTTTGTAATATTAGTATCTATTAATTAAAATATATACATTTAATATTACTTTATATCTTTACAAGTTTAAAATTATAAAAATACTAGTTTTGAAATTAAAAATAAATTACATAGTGTGTGAAGAAAGTGGTGTACCTTTCTATAGGATATATATATATCTTCATAACAATAAGAAAACCTACCTACTTTTTAGATTCTCTTTTAATAATTAAGTAATATATAGATATAATAGGTACATATATAAGTTTATGATATAAAGTCTCTATTAACTTTAGTATAGTAAGTGATATTAGGTGTATTAGATGTTACGAAGACATAAATTTATGCAAAAATTAAGTATAAATTATACATAAACTGGGTCGAACTGGGCCTAAACTGGGTTTTCTGGGGCCCTAGTCACTAGGTCTGGGTTGGTCCTGGGTTACGAAGTTTCGACCCAGACCCAGACTGGGTTGGGTTCTGGGTCGAGACCTTCGACCCAAACTAGGTCGTGCGGAAGTCTAGCTAAGGGTGATAGTAATAACTATTAAGGGATAATAGAGAAACGTAATAAGATTATAGGCTATAGTCTAGGTATTTATAGATAAGGTAATAGAGAGCGATAAAGAATACGATAGTAAGGAGGAGGAGGAGGAGGAGGATAAGTAAGGATAGTAGCGAAGGCTTAAAGGATAGACTAGGATAGTAGATAAATAGTTTATAGATAGATAAGAAGGTATTAGATAGGATTAGCTAGAAAATTACTTATTTAGAATAAAGTATATTTATTAGATAATAGAGATAACGAGTATATATATACTAAGCTTATACTACTTCTTAATCCGAAGAGAAAATAACTAAAGACTACCTAAGCGTAAGAGTGATAGTTAAAAATTTAAGTAAGCTTTATATAATAGAAGACGCTTAATAGAAAGGGGAATAGGTTATAAGCTATTTATTATAGTATAGTTAAAGTAAGGGTTAGATAATATATAATAGGACTAAATATAGGGACGAAAAAAAAAAGGGAACTATAATATAACTATAAGGTCTATTAAGGAATTACTAGTAGTATATACTTTATATATAATATAAGGGACTATAAGAAGCTATCTCCCTATAAGTCTACTATTAAACTACTTCTAATACCGTTCCTAGGTAAGGATCTAAGTATTAGTCTATTTATCTATAGACTCCTTATATATTTTAGTATAGAATTACTAAAGGTAGGCTATAAGCTTATTATATTTATATTCTAGGTAGGTAAGAGCGGTAAAGGTCTCCTTATAGTATATATAGTAGGTTTATTAGGTTATAAATGCGGTATTATTAAGAAGAGTATAACGTATAGCTAGGGGTATAGGTAGGGGAGTAATATAGGGCTTAAGTATATACTAATCTTACGATATCTTACCTTAGTATATAGCCTACGATAATATAGTAGTATACTTAGCTAAGTAGTTATATATATTAGTAAGGCTATAGGATAGAAGAGTATAGAGTATAGTAGGCGTACTAGAAGCTAAGAGTGGTTTACTTTCTATAAACGTAACTTTATTATTAATAGATACGCTAAGGGACTAAGAAGTAGACTAAATAAGCGAAGTAGTAGTTAGTACTATATATATAGGATAAGAAAGGGATTTAGAAGTATACTAAGGATAGAGGAAGAGCTTATAAGGTTAGTTTAGGGGGTAACTTAGTACTAAGATAGATAATCTTATTATTAGTATAGGACTAGATAAGCTAGGGGTACTTAGCCTTACGAGAAGGATTAGCTATAGAAGCCTTAATAGGCTACTTTATAGTAGAAGAAGGTAAGTTAGGATTTTTAGAGCTTATAGTAAGGGTATAGTAATATAGGTAAAGGTAAATTAAGAGGGATAGGATTAAAGATAGAGTAAAATAAAAGTAGGAATATATAGAGGGTTACTATATAGGAGAATTAAGTATATAAACGATCGCCTAAGGATATTAATAGGAAAATAGGATAATAAAGTAGAAGTCCTTACTTACCCCCTTAAGCTTATTACTCTTACTATATCTATAACTATAGAAGCTTTTACTATACCGCTAGAAGTAGCTAAACACTCTTTTATAGGTAGGTACCTAGTAAAGAAGGTCTCTATTAAGGAGTTAGTATTTAGTAAAGTACTAATATAGAATCTACTATAATATAATCGCCCTAATCCTATTAGGTCCCGATAGCTAAGATATAGGCGATTTTATAATTATCCTAAACGTAGGTATACTTAGTAAGAACGAAGACGTTAATAGTAAAGGGGGGGAGTATATAAACTATAGGAGGGGGAGATTAGATTATAAGCCGATAAAGGAGGAAGAGAGTTAAATATACTAAATAAATAGGTACCTATCTTACTTTAGAAAGTATAGTTTATATATATACTATTAAATAGGGGTTCTTTATTCTTATCTACTATAATATAGTAACTCTAAAATAGTCTAAGTCCTATAATATATACTTTATAATATTAGTCTAATAGCGTAGGGATACTAAGGTATTAGCTAAAAAGTATAATAACGCTATCTATATAGCTAGAAATCTTATAAACCTTAAGACTATAGTAATTTCGGACCTAATTAATATTAGGGTTAGTAGGCTAAATAGAAAGGGTATAGATTAGCTTATCTTTAGAGGTAGTAAGTTCTATTATAGGGTTATTATTATAGTCTAGGAAACCTTAAGCGGCTAGAAATTATATTAATATATAGATATAAACGTATTAAAATAAAGCTTACTATTAGAGCGAACGAGCGGAGAGAGAGGTATAAGATAAGTATATACTATATCTTAGAAATATAGAGAGTAAGTAGATTAGGAAGAGAGGCTAAAAGGAGAATAGGGATAGGTAATTAATTATTATAGAAGAAAGAAAAGTAAAATAATATAAATAAATACGTAGGGTATTTACTTTATAAAAAGGATAGTCTAAGAACGTCTAAATATATTTATAAGAGTAACTCTTACTCTATAGAGTTTAGTTAATAATAAAGATTTTTACTATACTACTAGAAGTAGCGGAAGACTCTTTAATAGATAGTTTACCTATAAAGAAAAACCTAAGAGTATAGCTCTTACTTAGTAACCTACCTATTAGTAATAATATTAAATAGATAGCCTAGAATCTAGAATAATTATATAGTTTACTAGCTATAAAGCCGCTATAGACGAATAGTAAGCTTAAGTAGAGGTATAATAGAGTTTATTAACTAACTAAGGTATAGCTAAAGAGATCTATCTTAACGCTAATAGAAACCTTAATAGACGTAAGCTGATATAGAGCCTACTAAAGAAGAATTACTATAATATAATCTATATAATAAGCCCGAATATAGATTAGAAAAAAAATAGTAAGGGTATAGTAAAGATATTAGTTCTAATATACTAAATAGGAGCTAAGGCTTTATACAGCTAATAGATTAGAATATTAGCCCCTAATAATAAGGAGTATAAGTAATACTAGGCTAGTATAGCTTCCTTTTAATTATATAAGGTAGCTATAAATAAGAAGGGAGAGCTAGTTTTATATAGTTTATATATAAGGTATACCTTTAATCTAGAGGATTATATATATAGCTTTAATATATTTAAGAATTAAGTAATAATATATATTAGCTAACCTAATTAGATAGTAAGAACTTAGCTAACTTTTACCTCTATAATTTTTAAGTAAGGAGCCTATAGTACTAAGGAGACTAAGGTAGATTAAGAGTCTAATAGTATATAGAATTATTATAGGGATAATAATAGGATATAGGTAATAGCTATAGAAAGAAAATTCGAAAATAGATATAAGAATTAGAATATTATTATAATATAATAATTAGGATTATAATAGAAATAAGATATATAATATAGCGTCTATAACTAAATTATATAGTTACTAAATAGATATAGGTCTTACTACTATATAAGTAGATCTTAGTAAAGTAGGCGCGTATAAAGATATCTTAGGTAAAAGAGGGTAGGTTATTAACTATAGGTTAGGAGATAGTTAGTAAAAGGTAGTTAAGAGAGAGGATAGGAATAAATATACTAAAAGAGTAGTTAGTAGTATATTTATAGAATATATAATTTATATAGGCGCTATTAAAAAGGGGAATACCCTCCTTATTAACCGTAATATAGTAACGCTTAAATACTCTATATCCTATAAGATAGTATTAATAGCCTTAGTCGAAAGGTATAGGGATACTAAAACGCTAACTAAAGAGTACTATAATACTATTATGATATCTAAGAATTAGATAGATCTTTAGGCTAAAGCTATTATAGACCTAGTTAACGTTTAGACTACTTAGCTAGATAGAAAGGGCGTATATAAGCTTATCTAGGGAGCTAATAAGGTTAACTATAGGGTTCCTATAGTAGTTAAGGAAACGGCTAATAGCTATAAGAGTAGTTAGTAAATACGTACGAATTACGATATACTATACTAACTATATAAGAGGGGTAAGGGTAAAGTAGTAGAAGTAGAGGAGCTTACTATAATAAAAGGCGATATAAAAGAATATATAAAATAGGTAGATAGGTAGGGGAGGATAAAAGGGGAAGAGGAAGAAAAGGTCGATTAGGATATATTACTTTATTATCTAAGTTAAGATAACCTAGGTAGTCTAGGTAAGATAAGATAATTAGTATTAGATAGGTAAAACTATAGGGTAGCTAAAAAACTATATTAAGTAATTATAATAGCTTATAGACTATAGTAGATATAACTAGTTATAGCCTTTCTCCTTTTATATCTACCTTCCTTATTAAGTACTATAATTCGTTACCTACTCTTAGGGCTAGAGTAAGCCTTATAATTAAGGTAGAGCTATAATTTACTACGTAAGTTAAAATTAGGGTATACGGAGCTAGTAGAGGTAAGGTATTAACTCTATTTAGGCTCTATAGGACTACTAGGTAATTAATAACCGCTATAGTTAGGAGGTAATTAAACCGTTTAAATAGATAAGCTATTACTATATACTATTAGGATAGAGGGCTAGCTAGAGAGGGAGTTTAACGCTATCTTTATAACTAGGTAAGAAGATAGTAAAGGGGATATAAAGAAGATTACTAATTATAATATTACGATAAACGCTAATAGGATCTATAATAAACCTCTATAGACTACTACTAGATAGAAACCTAAGTATAAGGCTATTTAATAAGTTATTAGTTCTAATTAGTAAGTATAGATATAGAATTATAGTTCTAGACTATATACTAATATATAATATAGTAAGCTTTAAGGAATTTAGGGAATAGGACTAAATAGGAACTATATAGCTATTCTTAGAGGTATTAATATACCTTAGTAGTATTAACGATTCCTACTATCCTAAGGTTAATTAGTATATAAACGAGAACGGTATATTTAATATCCGAATACTAATAGACCTTATTAGCTATAAGGCCCTTTATAGTTAGCGCTTTAGAATTATAGCTACTAATATAGATCGTTATAAGTAGTACGCTACTAAGGATAGCCTATTTTAGAGCTATAAAATTACGATTAATATAAACGGTTTAGTACTTTTCGATAGGGTATATATATACTATATATTCTATAGCGATTATATAGGATACTCCTTTATAACTACGGTCTATAATTAGGCTTTATAGGCCTTTATAATAAATATCTTAGAGTATCGTTTTAGATATAGAGTACTTATAGGTATATTAGTATATAAGTATAATTAACTATAGGTTCTATAGTAGGATTTATAGGATAAGTATAATTTAAGGGTATAATATCGAGGTCTAGAAGTATATAGCTTTTATAGATCTAGTCTTAGTATAATAATAAGTATATAATATAGGCTCTAAGATTTTAATAGCGTAATATAGGTTAGGTATAGTAGTTATATATATTTATAGCTAATATTTAGAAGTAGTTAGTAGGGTTTTACTAAGGATTTCTACTATTAAAAACTTAGAGAGGATCCTATAAAGGATTTCTATTATATAAAACCTAAAGAGGATTATATAAAGGATCTTACGGAGGATCCTATAAAGGATTTCTACTATTAGAGCCTATATAGTATTATACTAGGGAAACCTAATAGGAAAAAAGACTAATAGGGGAAATATACTAGGAAAAGTAACTTTTATATAGATATTATAGTAGGAAAGGAGGGAATTTAATAGTGATACTATAATATTATTATACGCTAACGTTATAGGTAATATAATTAATATAAAATAGGAATAGAGATAGAAAGAAATATATTTAATATTTCTACTTATCTCTTTAGGTATATTCGGAATCCTTTACGGTAGTCCTATATAATTATATTATTTAAGTCCTCTAACCTTATCGGATTAACTTAGGGAGTATAGTAAAGGAGATAGGTTTCTAAATAAGTATCTAAGCTATATTTATTACTTTATTCTTTATATTCGTTATATTTAGTATACTACTATATATATATAGTAGGCTATAGTATATATACGCTAGGGCCTTATAACGTAGGGTAAGAAGATAGGGGACTATATTATATATAGAAGTATAGGATATTTAAATCTATAAGAGGACATTTTCTATTAGTCCTATTACTTAGGCGTTCTATTAGGGTTATAAGACGCTAAGTAAACGGCGCTATTAAAGCTAGTAAGCTTTAATATAGGGTAAGAAGATAGGGGACTATATTATATATAGAAGTATAGGATATTTAAGTCTATAAGGGGATATTTTCTATTAGTCCTATTATTTAGGCGTTTTATTAGGGTTATAAGATACTAAGTAAACGGCACTATTAAAGCTAGTAAGCTTTAACGTAGGGTAAGAAGATAGGGGACTATATTATATATAGAAATACGGGATATTAAAGGCTATAAGGGGATATTTTCTATTAGTCTTATTACTTAGGCGTTCTATTAGGGTTATAAGATACTAAGGAAATAGTACTATTAAAGCCGGTAAGCTTTAATATAGGGTAAGAAGATAGGGGACTATATTATATAAAGATTTTTATAGCTTATCGATAATAGCGACTTTTAATAAGGGGTAGGAAGATAGGGGACTATAGCCCTTAATAAGGGCTATAGTATTATAAGAGAGGAGAGGAGTAAGAGGAGAGAGAGAATTATTATAGGTATATTATTTAATATTTATTAAGATATAGGCTTTACCTATATCTCTTTAACCTCTTATAGGTTATAGATATATAGTAAAGTAAGGAATTATATATATCTTATATACGTCTACAAAGTATATACTTTAAATAAATAATTTAGTTAGATTTCTAGTTAGCTATCTATTATTCCCTAACGTATAAAATAGATATAGATTAGTTTTTAATAAAGATAATATTTAATTACTATACTATCGAAGTAAGGATAGAGAGATATAATAAATAGTATAATATAGTCTATAAACTATAATATCTATATTAAAAGGTCCTTTTTAGAATTATCTTAGAGCTTATCCTATTCCTAAGTATCTTTTTAGAGTTAGGAGATTCGTAGGTCTAAGACTATATAATCCTAAAGAATATAGCGATATATAATATTAACTTACTCCCTAATATTATATAGGGTTTAAAGTAGATTATTATATAACCTTTAAATAATTAGAGACTAGTATAGAATAGAATAAGGGGGACTATTAGATAATAATACGGATTTAGTAGTTTATAAAGGGGATATAGAGGGAGGCGATTTCGTTAGGGAAGGCTTAGAGGATAGGATTCCTATAAGAGCCTAAATATTTCCCTTAAGTAAAACGCTTAATAGTATAGTTAATTACTTAACTATAAAGGAGTAGGATATAGCCGTAAGAGTATTATACTATTTAGGCTAATAAAGAATACTACTATAGTAAGGAAGCGGAGGGGATATAGCTAATTACTTAAGGGTTAAATAATAAGCGGTAGGTACGTAGCTAATTTACTATCTATACTAAAGGGGAATAATAATTTTATTACCTAAGGTATTAGTAATAAGGTAATTTATAATACTTTAGGGGATATTAATATAGAAGGAGTAAGAATTACTACTACTATTAAAGGCGTAGTTTATATATATACTACGAAAGAGTACTTAAGACTCTAAGAGAATAGCGACTATATAAGATTAGTATAGCCTATTATCCTATATATATAAGGTATATTAGTTAGATAAGTTAACTATAATACTAAAACGCTAACTAAGTATAGAACGGAGTAAAGCTCTTACTAGCTTTATATAATAGTATTAAGGATAATTAGAATTATTAAGATATTAGTTAATATACGGGGAATTAGGATAGATTAAAGCCTAGTAAAGTTTCTCCTATACTATAGGGTTAGAATATTATATAGGATTACCGTAATAGTTAAGGCTATATAAGATATTAGCTAAGGGGGTAAGGGGAGAGAGAGAATTAGAAATTACTAAGAACTATTAGTAAAGTAAAGAGACTATAATTAAGGGACTACCTACTAGGATAAGTTAATAGCTAAATAGATATAACGGTAGGTAGGAGTAGAGGACTAAACAATATAAAAGGTAAGAAGAAGGTAAATTAGAATATAATTAATAATAGTATAGAGAAGGGGCCGAATTAGGTAATAATTAGGGGATATAAGGTATTAATAGTAAATAAGGAGAATTATAATAAGGGATATATAATATACGTAGTTATAATTATAGTCGATTAAGCTAGGGATATCTATAGGGATTAACTTATAGATAATTTAGTATAATAGTAGGGAGGAAAGGATAGTTTAGGTTAAGGTATAATAACTAAAGGTTTAATAGGATAGTTCTTAGTTTAGTATAATCTAACTTAGCTTACTAGTTTTAATTTTACTTATTATAAGCTTAGATAGAGGATAGTAAGGTAAGAGTTATAAGAAGTATAATAAGATATAGAGAGTAAGATAGAAACGAGTAAAGACTTAAGAGATATATAAAGTTTAAGAAATAGGTAGAGTAGTAAGAAGTTAGAGTAAAAAAAAAAGGAATATAGTTATAGACTAGAGATATAGTATAGGATAATAGAGATATATTATAAAGATAGAGATAAAATATTTAAATATATTATATATCTAATAAACTAACTATAAAAAGGAAATAACTAAGTAAGATAATTTAAACTTAGGTAGATTTAGGATAGTACCGAAAGAGCTAATAATAGTAATAGTATACCTAGAAGATCCTATAGAGATTATAACTATATAGATAGGGGTAGGGAGGATATTATATAATTAAGAAGCTATTAAGGAGGCGCTAATAGGGTATAGTTAGAGGCTATTACCCTACGTAAGGAAGGTAATAAGTTTAGTAAGGATAGGGTAAGTAAGCGGACTAGAATCTATAATAGGGTAAACCGACTAAGTAGGCTGCGTAGTAATAGTTAAAGTAGGAGTACGATAGGGGGAGAAAGTAGGGGTAAAAAACGCGAGAGATACTAAGGAAGGCGCTATATACGGTTAGCTAGATATATAAGTATAGTAGGTAAGGGCGCTATAAGCTATATATAATTAAAGTTAAAACTTTACTTAAAGAAGATACTATTAAGGGTCCGGATATATAAGATAGTAACGTAATTAATCTTAGGAGTATAAGCTTTCTTACTAATATTAAGGACTATATAGTTAATATTAATACCTTAGGCCTTATATATAGTGATAGTATATAATAATACTAATAGAAACTAGGAGTAAGTATATTAAGTAGTACCCTAGAGGAATTCGCGTATAAAGCGTAGAATAGGGACTATAGGGGAGTAGTTTAGTTAGATTCCGCGGCCTATAAAGTTATTAAACCTAATAAGGATAGTATATAGAGGTTTATAATAGGGGTTACTAGTACCGGAAGGCTATACTAAATCCTTAATAGTACTAAAGGACCTATTAACGAGCCTACGCTTAGTCTAGAGATTCTTAAGTAATATTATACGACTACTAATAGATAATTAGACTAATTAGTATAGATTCCTAGCCTCTTCGGTAGAGGTAGCCTAAGCTTTAGTACTTATATAATTAGTAATAAGTATAAGTATAGCCTATTAAAGGTTCTAAAGCCGATTATAGTTATACTACTTAACCTAGGAGTACCTTAGTAGGATATAAAGTGCGTTAGTAAACGTAGTAAGTTTATCTAGGTTATTAGTTATAATATAGGAGGTAAGAAGTTCGAAGTTAGTATAGGTAAGCTTCTTTTTATAGAGCTAGTTAAGAACGGCTTAGAACTAGATACTAATATTATCCTATCCTTATTAATATATAATAGTATTAAGCTTAATAGTCTAGTTAAATAACTTATAAAATTCTAAGGCCTACTTATAGTAAGGAGTAAGTAGAGTAGTAGTAGAAAAGAATAGGCGCTAAAGGACTAAGGGAAGTTAAAAGAAGTTACTAACGATAATAATACTTAAACTACTAAAATATTAACTATAGGAATATAGGAATATTTTACGATACCGTTACTTAACCTAAAATAATATATTAAGCTTAACTATAGACTTCTTATCGATAATAAGGTAATAGATACTAAGAAAAACTACTTAAAGAGCCTTAAGGGTATTACTAGGTAGAGAGATATACTTATCTATTAGCTTTAATAGGAGATAGAAGAGCGAATATAAGGTACGGCCCTAAATATTAAACGCGGTAATTCTAGTAGGGGTAATATATATAATAGGATCTAGTACCCTAACCTCTTATACTATCTAAGCGAGTATAGTAGAGAGTAGTAAAAGGATATATAACTTACTAGTATTAGTATAACTATCGAGGTTAATACGCGTAGGGGGAGTATTAATAGCTAGGGACCGCTAAAAGTGACTAACGATAGTATTAAAAAATAGGTACTACTTATCCTATAAAGTAGTTAGTTTAGTATTAGATTCTACTATAAGTAGGACTAAGTCTATAAGCCTTACCTACTTCTAGTAATTAAGGGAGATAGATAGATTAGAGTTATAATCTATATATAGGGTCTAGTTATATTTATAGTTAAGGGGGCGTTCCCTAAGGTTATCTAGGTTAATAGTATAGGTCTTAGGCTTATAGTTAGGACTATATTACGTTAGTTACTACTAGGAGCTTAGCGGCTTATCCTCTTCCTTAGCTACTAAGCCTTTAAATAAATCCTTAGGATAGTCTTATAGGGGCTAGCTATAATAATCTTTAGGGTATATATAGTTTACGTAGTAATAAGTAAATATATTAGACTATAAGTTAAATTAAATCCTATTAAGCTAAAGAAGCTAGGTCTTATATCGGAAGAGGTAGTATAATATTAACTTAATATAGGCGTAATCTATAGTATTAGGCTAATATATAAGCTAATATAATAGAATATAGTTAGGGGTTATAGGGCTATAGGGCTTCCTCCTTAAGTAATTAAAGCGGCGTAAGAACTTAAGGTATATAATATCTCTATATTATAAGGTACGTTCCTAATACTTAGTAAGGAGTAATTTCTATATCTAAATACTATTATTAGGTTCTATATAGTATATTATAGCCTATTTATCCTATAGGTAATACTAAACGGAGATAATAGTCCGGCTACTATAATATAGGGGGATTATAAGGAGTATCTAAAGGACCTCTTAGGTAGACTAATCTTACTAAGAGAGTAAAGCGTTTATTAGCTTTTAGATAGTAGAAAGGAGTAGGTTTTAGGTATTAATATAGGGGAGGATATCTCTTATAAGATCTAGGTAGCTCTAGGTAGGGTATTCTAACTTACTAATATACTTAAAGAGGTAGTTAAAGAGTGCTTTAGTATTAGTATATAGGGCGATATCGATATTAGCTAGCTATATAATACTAATTATAGGATTATATAGGTTTAGGTATATATTATTATACTTAGGCTAGAGATAATAGTAAGTAGACCTAAGTAGCTTCTCTAAAATAGGCTTAGTATAGGTAGAATAGGGAAAACCTATACGGTAGTTAGTAAGGTTAGTAGTTTAGTTTTTATAGAGGTAGTATTAGGTATTATAATAATAATACTAGACCTAATTAATAACGCGATTAAGATATTATTAGGTATTATACTAATCCTTAGGCCGTAACTAGAGATCTAATTAGGCTTATTTATAAATCGGTTAACCGATAAGGGAAGGGGTAGGATTTATTATAGATATATATATACCCTAATATCTAGTAAAGATAGTATAGAGCTTAAGGGTATTAAGGAGATTAGGGTTAGGGTAATTAAGGATCTAGTAGATAATATAGGTATAGACTAAGCTATAACCCTACTACTTATATTAAGATTAGAAGTTACTTACCTTAAAAAGGCGCTTAAGTACCTTCTTCTTAAAGAGGTAGAACTAGATATCGAACTACTAAGTAGTAATATAAGGGTTCTATTATAGATTAGTCTATATAATATACCGTTATATAGCTAGATCCCTTATAAGCTACTTTAGGTAGTATAGGAGGTAGCGTATAAGATTATCCTAATAGAGATTAGCTATAGAAAGGGTAAGAAAGATATTTACTAAACTAAGATTCTTTATATATATAAGTAGGTTATAGCGTTAGGAGGCCTAGAATAGGTAAGTATCCTAGAGGGTTATAGCCGCTTACGTAATATTATAGAGAAGGCTTTAAGCCTTAAGAGAGTTATTCTTTAAGGTAGTATAAAGATTATTAGTAGATATTTCCTAATCTATATAGTTTTTTATAAAGAAATTAGCCTAGGCTATCGTAGTACGCTATATATATATATTAAAAACTATAAACCGAAACTAGGGATAATAAGTAAAGCGCCTAAACTTATATTATATAAGATATTAGATCTACTCGTTAAACTTAATAGTATAGGTATAGGAGGATTAGAACTTAGCTACTCTATAAGGGAAGAGGGTAAGGAAAGTAAGGGAAAGGATCGGTTACCTATAACTAAACTTAAAAAGGGGAGTAGGGTATATAAATAGGAGGGTAAGATAGTAATTAGGGGGTAGTATTAGACCTAGCTATAGCGATAAGGTAGGAGGTAGGGGGTAAGCTATAAGGATAATATTACGTAAGGTAGCCTTTTTATCGAGGTTAGGTTCTAGATTAGGTATAGTAATATACTCTAGGCCTAGATCGGCTTAGGCCGGAAGGTTATCTATATTAGGTATTAAAGGTTTATCTTTATTAAATAGGTATACGTAGGTAGGAATCTACTCTAAGATATCCTATTTAATAGGTAATTAGAAGAGTTAGTAAGAGTTGATTATTAGGTAGCGATAACCTAGGTAATTATACTTTAGGAAATCTAGCTACTATATAACTATATACTATTAAATAGTAAAGTTATAAGTAAACTAACGCTAAAGACTAGGTTAGCTATCTATATCTACTAGATATAAAATAATAACGTCTAACTTATTAGGAAGAAGTAGTAGATAGTCGTAGATTTTAGGGATATTAGTAAGAAAATACGCTATATAACTATAGTAAAAGTACTACTAGCCTTAGACCTAGTATACCTTAATAATTATATAGATATAGGAGATTAGTATCTCCTTAACCTACGTTAATTTAGGGAGAAAGGATAGGACTTTACCTAGATCTATTTTATTCTATAGACTGTAAAAGTAAGTCTAGTCTATAGGATTAGGCTTTAAATCCTTAGTTTTATCCTTATAGCGGTATTATATATAAATATTAATAAGAGGACCTTAAGTTAAGTACTTAATATTAAACTAATACTTATAGTAGCGGATATAGGTCTTTATTATCTTAGTTTAGAGGGTAGCTTAGAAGTTATTTACTAAGGCCTATTACTCCTCTATTAAGGGCTTAGAGTTAAGGTTATTATTAGTATAGTCCTAAGATAGTACTAAGGGAGAAATAGGTAGGTAGCTAAGAGGTAGTAGGGAACTAGGTAGAGCGATAGAGATATAGTAAAGGGGCTAAGATACTTAGGATAATAGCGATAAGGGGTAGTATTTAGAGGAGGATAGTTATAGGGGTATTAACGATACGAACGGAGGGTACTAGGTATAAGAATCTAATAGGGGTATTAGAGAGGATAGGGTAAGGAATAATAAGAGTAGTAGGGTTAATAAAAAGATAAGCTAAGGGAGAGGGGGTATCTATAAGACCTCCTTACTAGTATAACGCTATATACAGTACTCTCTTTACTTTATATTACGGTATTTAGTTAAGGCTATAAAGTATAGGATAGCTATTTAGGGCTTAGTAATTGAATTTCAGCCTATATACTAAGGGAAAGGAAGAGGTTAGCCTATAAAAGAATATAGGGATATAATAAACCTAAGTAGTAGCTTATTAGCGGTATTTAAGATACGCGGTAATTAAGGGACCTAACTAGTAACAGTTCTAGAATTAGTCTAGTAGCTTAGAAACGCTATATATAGTATACTTCTATTAATTAGTATATAGGATAGGCCGTACTTAGATCCGGACCTTAAAGGGTTATAGTTTTAGAGATAGAGGGGCTTCCTAACGATATTATAGGTATTTAGTAGTAAGTAGACCTAGTTAGTAATAGTTCTAGAATTAGTCGAGGGGCTTAGAGATATAGTACTTAGTATAGGTACGGTAGGTAAGGTTAAGGATAGGCTATAGTAGTACTAAGATCTTAACGTACGGGGTAAGTAAAACCTAAGGCTTATAGGGAGTTAAGATCGCGTCTTAGACGCGTCTTTTATAGGTATTTACCTATAGAAGGTTAGATATAGTAGATTATATAAGGATACTAAGGAGGAATACTTTATTACGCTAAGTACGGTAGTTAATATACGTTCGAGTACGGGTATTATAGGAAGTAGAGCCCTCTATAGCTTAAAACTAAGATAGGGGCTTAATAATATAGTAGTTAACGTAAGTGAAGATAGCTATAGAGGGTAGTAATAGGCTAAGTTAGTAGGTAGAGTACCGTAATATAAGGAATTAGTAGGATAGAGAATCATTATAAGAAGGTAGAGATATACGGAGGTATATATAGATAAGATGTACGTAGGGTTAGGGGGGATTATATATAAAACGGACCGTATCCGGATAAACGGCCTATATTCCGGAGGTTACGTAACTATAACCCTACCCTAGTCACGTGATAGGTAAATTCTACTACCAATTAGAGGCCAGATCTCAAATCTGAAAGGTAGGTTTTTTGACCTAGTAATTAAGAAAATTGATTGAAATGTATATTTGCTTCGCTTCGCTTAGCAAAATTATCTAATTAAGTCTAAACTAACTTCTTAATTATTTAAAAGTAGTCCCTTAGAATAATATAACTAAGATTAAATAGTCTAATCGTTAATTAATACTTATAAAAGTAAATACCTAAAGTAAAAACTATAGTATATCTTATACTTTAAATAAAGTATAATATCTTACTATTTATATCTAGGCTAATCCCTAATATCGTAAAGTATTTTTTAGTCTTTAGCCTTCTAAGTAGGTACTTATACTACTTTAGGATATAAAGATTAGGTAGAACTTAACGTTTCTTATATTTTACTAGATAAAAAGGCTTTATAATTTCCTTAGTATATTCTATATAAACTATAACTATAAGGAAATAGTACTAAATAATAATAAATAGTACTAGATTAATTACCTTCTTTATCTTATAAAGCTATTTTATAAATATACTTTTATACTTTTAAAGACTTAAGATATAACTATATATCTAGATATAACTATATATCTAAATATTCTAGATCTATAATATATTATTTAAGTACCTTAAGAAGTCTATTAAGTAGCTTTAATAAAAGTATATCCTATAGAAATAATAAATACTTTCCTTCCTTAAGGCTAATTAATTAAAGCTTAATAAGTACTATTTATAGATAGATTATAATTATAATTATATTTATATAATTAATATTATACTAATACTAGATAATAGGTTCTAATTCTTTCTTATTAATAATTAAATAAAGAAATAGTATAATAAATATTAAGTCTTATTCTAAGATACTCTCTTACCTTATTAAGAGTATTAAACTATTAGTTAAGGCTTAATAGTCTCTTCTTCTAGATTAAGGCTAAGTATAGCTCTTTATAATCTACTTTATCTAAAGAAATCTAAAGTAAAGCTAGTTAGTAATAAGATAATCTAATATCTTAATAGTAGTAAGTTATACTTTTCTTTTAGTCTTATTTCGATAAATATTAGTTACTAATTTTATATAGATATTATTAATTCTAAGCTACTACCTTTTTAGTAAGAGAACTATAGCCGTTTTTCTATAATTACTTCGCTTATATAGGATATTCTTATAATTCTAGTAACTAATATAGGTATAGAACGATTATTTAATACTACAATACTACTTACGATATTTACTATTATTACTATAGTTATATAAAGGCTAAGACTATTAAAGAGTTAATACTATTCCTTTATATATTAAGATTTAACCTTAAATTATATAAGGTAAAAGAGCTTAAACGATTCTTCTCTTTAAATAAGATCGAAGTATTAAGAGAGGAAAAGGATAATAAGCTTAATAATATTAAATTTAAATAGATTAGTAATATAGAAGAATAGCCTAAGAGTTCTAAGGGTTTAATTAATATTAATAATAATAATACTAGTAATAATAATACTAACGATCCTCTATTACTAAGTTATAGTACTTAGCTACGTATATTAAGGAGGAAAAGGAAGTATATAGAGGATAATATATATTAGTCTTATTAGTTTATATTAGAATTAATTATAATATATTAAGATATACTTAAATAAATTAATGATTTCTTAAATTTAAAGTAAACGATATAATTAAAATACTTAAAATTACTAGGAATTCCTATATTATTTATATAGTTACGAGAAATTAGTATATTTATATTATTTAGTTGAAGGGGGGGGCTTAGAGGGCCCCCCCCTTTTAAGCTAGGGGCCTAACCTAAAAGCCTAAAGCCCGCTACGAGCTTTAGGAATAGGCCCGAAACCTAACCCTTTTAAGGGTTAAGTTAGGTTAGGTTTTAGGCTTTTTGAGCTTTATAGAAGTCTAGACATGGGATTCCTAGCTACCCTATATCAAGTCAATTGCTATATAATATGATATATAGGAGCTATATAACCCAGCATTGGAAGTGGTACTAAAGCCATTAGAGATACTAACCGAAGTCTTATTAATTAAAGAAGCCAAGACAAAATACAAAGATAACTAGTTTAATACTAGGAAGTCTCTCTAAGCCGACTAGTCAAATAAGAACACTACCTATACCCTAAAGAAAAAGGGGTTAAGCTAGGTAGTAGTTACAATTCGTACTATAGTTTATATAATATACTAACTATTTATTATTAAATATAAAACGCCGTAGGAGCTACTAAGAAATCTATATACTAGATTTATACTAGAGAGCGATCCTATATATATCGCTAAGCTCTAGAAGCGGTAGAAGAACCTAGAAAAAGGGTTAGATCGGATAACTAATATTAATAAATAGCTTCTTAACTAAGAGATAGTCTAAACGCACTATAAGTAAGTAAAAATAACTAAAGTAGATAATACTAAACCTTAGTTCTTAGATACTATCTATCTAATATTACCTAGCTTTTATAGCTAGTAGGTAATACGCCTAAAGGATAAACTAGATACTACTTTTACTAAGCTTCTTAATTAGTATAAAGTCTACTAGAATAATATATATAGTAAGCTAGGTACTTAGAGAGGTATCTTAAAAGTAGCCTTTTTAACCTAGTAAGGGTATAAAGAAGTAAAGCCTAATAAGGTAAATAATAAAGAATAGCTATTCGCGATAAGAAAATACCTATATAGTAGTATAGTAGGAAAGGTAGATATTACCTATACCTAGTATAGAGATATTAGGACCTATATAACGGAGAAAGACTATCTACCTTCGTTATTAGTAAAACTAGGAAGTAAAAATAGGAGGAAGCTATAAAAGTAAACCCTACCTAGAAGGCCTAGATTAATAATAAGCGATAAGAGGAGAAACGGAGCTAAAAGAAGACTCTACCGTAAGTAAATACTACCTTTAATAAAGAAGTATATAACTTCTTCTCTATAGAAACTACTAAGTAAGCCCTAACTACCGTTATATTAACCTAATACTAAGATATACTAGTTAGAAAGCGCTAAGTTATCGATACCGGAGTATAAATATATATATATAATAATTAGGGGTTATTTTTAACCTTCGAAAGCGTATAAAGTAGCGTTAAGGTTAGTAATACGGAAATAGCTATTAATAAGGTAGGTACTATAGTTATCTATAGTATTAGCCCTAATAATAGAAAAGTAGTAAGAATAGAGCTCTATAATATTAGATACTCTCCTAATTTCTATAGTAATCTAATATCTTATAGATTAATAATAAAGAAGGGGGTATTAGTAAATTTTAGGACTAACTATATTAAAATAAGAGAGGGTAAAGTAGTATACTAAGTATACTAAGACTAGAAGCTTACCTAGCTTACCTAATTAAAAGGGCTTTAATACCCTAAATTAATACTAGATAACTTAGTATTTATAACTAAGTATACTAAAAAGAAGAAGTTAGTATAAGAACTAAAAGCTAAAGTATTAATTTATACCTAGTATAGGTACCTAGGCTATATTAGTTAATAGCGTATTACTAAGCTAGTAGAGATAACTAAAGGTATTACTATTAATAGTAACCTTAGTAAAGAGAAGTAGGTATATAAAGCTTATTAATTAGTAGATACCCTAAAGTAGATCTCTTACTAATATATTAGCTAGAAATATAGTATATTTAGATAGGTATACTTTAATTTAGTTTAAAATTAGCTAGTATATAATAGCTATATCTAGTTAATATATTTTTACCTTAATAGTATTAAGTACTACTTTATCTTTATATATATAAAGAAGAATAAATATTAGATAGCTATTAGGAAGTTCCTAATACTAATAAGAAACTAGTTAAAAATTAAGATTAAAGTATTCTACTACGATAATAAGTATAGCGCTAATAATAAAGTAGAAGTAATAATCGAAGTAGAAAGGTATACTATTAAGTACTTACTACCTAGCTTACCTAAGATAAATAGCCCTATTAAGAGATCTAGGGGGTTAGTAGTTTAAACTACGAGAGTATTAATTAACGATATAGAGCTACTATATACCTTATAGCCTAAAATAATTAATACTATAGTATATATCCTAAATAGGATACCTATAAAGCGTAATAATAAATAGTTTATACTATAGAAAGAGCTTATAAAGTATACTATATTAGATAGTATTTAATACTAAACTATTAACCTATTAAATATTAGGTTATATAGCTACTTAATATACTTAAGAATCCTAAAGCGAGTTTAGTTAGATAAGATAGTACCTAGAATAGAGATAGGATATCTTATTAGGTATATATCTAAAAACCTATATAAAGTATAATTCCCCTATAAAAGATATACTAGTATAGGAAGGATTAATATCGTATAGGATACGGTATTCGATAAGATTAGATAGTATTCGAAGTCGAAGCTAATACCTAAAGAAGAAGATACTATTAGTACTATAATAAATAGGCTAGGTATATAGCTAAATATACTTACTATATAAGAAGTATAGGTAGAGATTAGTATCTAGATAGAGATACTAGCTTTAATAGTAAGGATTACTCTTCCTAATAAAACTAAGTATACTAAGTAAGATACTAATAAAACTAAGTATACTAAGTAAGATACTAATAAAACTAAGTATACTAAATAAAGAAATAATAAAGCTTTTAATAAAATTATTAGTGTTAGCGATAGCGAGGTATTTAATAAAACCTAGTTAATAGGAGATAGTTAGAAGAGAGATAACCCTAGAGTAAGTAAAAGTAAGATCTAGCTTACTACCTACCCTATAGTCTAATATTAGATTACTAAGGGGGTAAATAAACCTAAGGTAAATAACTAGTAGTATACTAGCTAGTAACTTACTAGGATTAACCTTACTATCGTTAACGCTACTAAGAATAGCTTTATCTCTAAAACTATTAATATTATCTTTAAATCTATCGATTTTATTAGTTCTATTAAACTAAGTACCCTAAGGAACCTTATTATCGTTACTAGATCTAATCTCCGTAATATTATCGGTTAAAACTAGGGGGGTAAAGATAGATAAAGAAGAGGACGATAATAAAGAAGGTAAGATTAAAAGATAGCTCTAGCGAGAAATAATATACTTACTAATACTAGAGCTATTATCCTAATATCGTATACTAAGAGATATCTTAGTAAATATTAATATATCGAATATCGTTACTAGTATAAGAAGTAAGAAGCTAAGGGCTAACCCCGACTTTACTATATACCTTATAATTAACGATAATACCTAAGAAGAACTACTAAGCTTACTTTATACCTTTATAACTAGTATAAATAAGCGCTTCGATATTATAAAGAAGTTCTACTAAGATAACCTACTACTACTACTAGATAACTAGGTATAAATAAAACGTTATTAGTTTAGTAAGGAATTTATAATAGTAGCTAGTTTTAAGGTATAGATATAGGTATAGATATTAATATTAACTAAGAAAGAGATATTCTCTAAGGTTCTAACTCCGAATATAAAGGGTACCTAGGTACTACCCCTAAAGTAGGTATTTATATATAAATTTAACGCCGATAGTATACTTAAGAAGTTTAAGGTATAAATTTATATATAAGGTAACCTTTAATAGTTATCTACTAAAGAAAAGAGAGCTATTATATTAGTAATAAAGATAGTAAGGGCTATTTTTATACTAATAGTAACCTTTAACCTTAATATAAGATAGCGAGATATAGTAATAATATTCCTAAATTCTATCCTATAAAATAAAGTATATACTAAGTAACTACTTAGCTTTAAAAGGGAGGGGTATTACTAACTACTATATAAAGCGCTATATAGCCTATATATATTACTATAACTATAGTAGTAAGAAGTAACCTAAGTACTAGTTAAACTAGGCCTTACTCTAATACTAGAAGATATCTATATATTTATTATAAAAGGTATTATTATCTTCTTTAATATTAATAATATTATTATTATAAACTACCCTAACTACGCTTAATAAGCTATATAGTTAGACTAAGATCTAAAGAAGGAGTAAGAACTATATAAATTAGATATTAGTTAGTTTTTTAATATCTATATTCTTAGAGATAGAGATTAGAAGAAGCTATAGCTATACTAAGATAGCTATATTAAGAGTATAGCAACTAAATATAACCTTATTACCGCTAGGAAAATCGGCTCTCCGCTAAGAATTAAACCTTTAATACCTTATAAAGGAGTAGCTATACTAAGCTAAATTTATAGGTTCTAAGCTAAGGTAGGCTTAGTATAGTATACTACTACTATTTTAAGATTAGATACTACTAAAGTAACCTCTAAAGTAGCGGAATTCTTTATAAACCCTAGTCCTAAGTATATCGATATAGTTAACTAAGTTATCTAATACCTATATAAAACTAGGTTTTAGGTTATTAAATATAGTACTAGAAAGCTATACTAGACTATACTATACTATACTATAACCTAAGGTTTATTACTTACTATAAAGTCGATTAAATTCGTAAGTAATACTTTATTTAGTAATAACTATAATCGGAAGAGTTTAGAAGGCTACCTCTATAAGCTCTATAGAGGCCTAATAGACTAGAAAGTAACGAAATAAAAGATAGTTATAATATTAACTACTAAAGTAGAGCTTCTTACTTTAGTAGAGGTAGGAAAAACTATATAATAGTAGCGTTAAGTACTAAATTTATTAGGGTTCTAACTAGATTATTAGCTCTCTATTATATACGATAACTAGTAAACTATCGACCTACTTACGAAGGAAGGGGTAGGTATTTATACGAAGCTTTAGTATATAGATATTAATCGGTACTAGATAAAATAGGAAGTTAGCGAGGGTCAAGTCACTATTAACTAGGTACTAATAGCGGTAATACCGGTAGATAGGCTTACTAAAGCGCTTCCGAAGCAAAAGTAGCATATATTTCGAGAGCTGCTTAGCATAAGAGAGATAAGGAAGCATATCAACTAAGAAAACAGAGGTTAATATACTACCTAAATAGTAGTAGGTAGTTCTTAAGAGCTTTAAAAAGCTTTAAAAACTAGGGGGTATATCGAAATATCAGGTTACTATACATAGTATAAACTAGACTACGACATTACCCGTCTATAGGTACCTAGGAGGTACCTATCGCCTATCCACGGTAGGTAGTAGGCTATTTATATTTTCGAGTACCCGTATCTATAACGCCTAAGGCCTATAGGTATACCTATCCTAGGTATACCTACTATACCTACTATCATATAAAGTTACCTAAAATTGACGTATAACTTACTAACTTTATATAATAAATAACTATTATTTATACCTATTTTACTAACTCTATATAAAATTATAGTTTTAATCTATAATATCTATAAATTTAACTAAAATATCTAAGTATAAAAGAAACTAATCTATATATAATATAACTTAGAATAAATTTTTAATTAAAATATATTATATTATATAGTATTTTTATTAACTTATT
>LWEC01000351.1:0-56949 GCA_002116305.1 Penicillium italicum | reverse complement strand
TATAATATAATATACTACCTAATTAAAGTTCTTTTAGATATCTAATATATATTTTATATCCTATTATAGCCTTTATTATATCTTAATATTACTATTATATACTATAATATATTACTACTTAATAAACTTTACTTTAGATATATTATTTATTATATTATAAAAGATAAACTACTTTCTTTAATTAGGGCTAATATATTTAAGAAAGTAATTAAGAATAGCTAATTAAGTAAACTTAGACTCTATTAATAATATAGAAGTCTATTAGCTATTAAAGAGACTAAGATTAAGATTTAAATTAAGATTAGGATTAAATATATTAATAATATAGGAAAGATCTAATTAGGAACTTAGAAGAAATAAAGAAAGCCCTATAGTATAGATATTAAGTTAAGATATAGTTAATATAATATAAGAGATAATATAATAACTAAAAGAGAATAAGTAATCTAAACTTATAATAGGTAACTTATAACTATATAAAATAGGGATTATTAGTAAAAGGGGTACTTTATATAGATCTAATAGATTATAAATTAAGTAATAGATTATAAATTAAGTATAGACCTACTATCTATTATAAGCTAATTAGCTATAAGTATCTTTATCTATAAGTATATCTATAGATATACCTATAGGAATATATTAAAATACCTATCTTAAGTTATAATTAAAAGATTTAAAATTCCTAGAATAATAATATAAGTCTTTTAGTTATATAATTAATTAAATTTAATAATATAAGGTTATAAAATAAGAATTATACTAATTCTCTTTTCGATCTACCTATAAGAAATATACTAAAGTAAAAGATTAAGTAGAATCTATAAGTATAATTTTATTTATAGAAAATAGTAGATATATACTATTAACTTAAATATATATCTTTTAACTATTATAATATAATTTAATAAGTTAATAAAAATACTATATAATATAATATATTTTAATTAAAAATTTATTCTAAGTCGTATTATATATAAATTAGTTTCTTATATACTTAAATATTTTAGTTAAATTTATAGATATTATAGATTAAAACCGCGATTTTATATAGAGTTAGTAAAATAGGTATAAATAATAGTTATTTATTATATAAAGTTAGTAAGTTATACGTCTATTTTAGGTAACTTTATATAATAGTAGGTATCGTAGGTATACCTACTATAGGTATACCTATAAGCCTTAGGCGTTATAGACGGGTACTCGAAAATCTAAATAGCCTAAGGCCTACTATGGACGGGCGATAGGTACCTCCTAGGTACCCATAGACGGGTAATGTCGCAGTCTAGATACTAGGTAGCTTTTTAACACTAAGAAGAGTTATAGGCTCTTCCTCCTAAACCTCGCCGATAATAAGTATAAGGCACGACTAAGTCCTCCGATACTTCGACTTTAATTACGGGTTTATATTAAGGGGGCGTATTAAAAACCTAAGTTAATTCTTTATAATTAATATCCAAAATTGGGTTCCTTTTTAACGCTAAACCCTAATTGATTTCGTATATACGTCGCTTTATATATACCCTAATTCGTGCATACGAATAGTTCTTTTAAAGCGCCGAGTCTTACGAGACTCCTACGGAATTAGGATTAGCGGCGTCGATATAGTTTAACGCCCCTATCACACATTCTACTATATATCGTCGAGTATCCTAAATCGGATACCTATATTCCAATTTAGACTAGTTTCAGTCAATAGAATCTTAGAGAATCTAGTACTTAGTACTGACACCGCCATTCCTTTAAAAGAAACAAATAGAACCTACAGGGGTGGAAATGAAGCCATAAATATAGCTTCATACCTAGGAGTTTAGATAGACAGACAGTTTTACAATTCATTTTTTACCCCTTTGTAAAAGATACAAATCCTAGTTACTATATGCTGTTTAGTATACTATTCCCACAGTATATTATTCAACAAAGTGTTGATGCCTTCCTACTAATTCGCATCCATGGAAATCTAATAGGGTAGCAATCTCTCTCTGTAAATGATATGTGAGATCAAAAGAATAAGACAAAAGAGTAACGATAAAATTGTCTTTTACTGCACTGTGTGATTGCAGGTGGGCAGCAAACAACAGACTAAAAACTGGTGCGGTTCTCCGCAAAGCGGCTTATCACCAACGCGCCATCTGTTTTTAGTCCGCATCAACATCGCAATCATGGCCGCGAAACTGATCGATCGGCGTTTCCATAACGTTTCAGGTCTGTATCATTTTATTTACCGTCATTATTATGGTCACTGGCTTCGAAACTGATCATTTTGACCTTATCTAGGCAAACTTCGGGTTTCCGAGCTGTTCTTCGATGTCCCTGTGGACTACAGCAAGCCTGCTGGTGACAAGCTGAGGCTCTTTGCCCGAAGCATCAGTCGCTTGAACAAACCCATTGAGCCTGCCAAAGAAGAGGGCAAGGAAGCCAAAGAGGGTAAGCTTCCTTGGTTGGTCTATCTGCAAGGTGGCCCTGGCTTTGGATGTGGTGCCCCGCAATCTTACCCCTGGGTTGAATTTATGCTCAGCAAGGGTTATCAAGTGTGTCATGCCTTTTACATATCGGTTGTAGATTGATACTCAACCATTCTCTAGGTTCTCTTTCTGGATCAGCGAGGCACTGGCCTCAGTTCGACTCTCACGGCGGGAACTCTTGCCCGCCAGGGAGATGCAATCAAGCAGGCCGAGTATCTGAAGAACTTCCGTGCAGACAGCATTGTCCGTGATTGCGAAGCTATTCGTGATGTTTTGACGCAGGACTATCCGCCTGACCAGCGCCAGTGGAGTATCCTTGGGCAAAGTTTCGGTGGCTTCTGCGCTGTGACTTACCTGTCAAAGTTGTATGTTCCGAAAGACATTGTTCTCCATGTTTGGATCTTGAACAACTTGCTGATATTGCTCAACTTTTAGCCCGAACGGCCTGAGAGAAGCTTTCCTTACCGGTGGCCTTCCCCCTCTTACCAACGGACCGGATCCTGTCTATGCGAAGACCTATGGTGCGCCCCCCCCATTTCCTGAAGTGGTTTATTCATGATATTGACACAGAAATAGAGAAGGTCAAGGAGAGAAACGAGGCTTACTACCAGAAGTTCCCCGAGGATGTAGACCGTGTTAAGGATATCATGCAATACCTGACCCAAAACAAGGTTGCATTGCCATCCGGAGTGCTCACCCCGTCTCGCTTCCAGCAACTGGGCATTATGTTTGGCTTCCACGGTAAGACCCTCGATTTAGGTAATCAGTCCATTAAAGCTAACATGACCTTAGGTGGTTTCGATAGTCTGCACGGTAAACTTTGATTTGTCTCGTGAAGGTCACCGTCAAAATACTAACCCGAGTCTAGATATTGTTGTCAGAGTCACCAACGATTTGGAGATGTTCGGATTCCTCACTCTGCCAACTCTTTCTGTGATCGACAGTAATGGCGGTATGGACAAAAACATCATTTATGCCATTCTGCATGAATCCATCTATTGCCAAGGGTAAGGAGAGGCTTTCGGTGCCGTCCAATTTCCATGACGTATTAGTGTCTCACAATGAATATAGAAAGCCATCGCTCTGGGCTGCAGACAGGCTGCGCGCTAGCAACCCGCAATTCCAGATCAATGACTCGCTGCCTGAGATCTATTTCACCGGCGAGATGGTAAATAACCAAACCAGTCTAGACCTGATTGAACAGAAAGATCTAACGCGAATTCTTACCTTCTAGGTCTATAAGGATATGTTCGAGTCCTACTCGGAGCTCTCCAATCTCAAGGAAGCGGCTGAAATACTGGCTACGACAGACGAATGGCCGGCCCTGTACGACGAGGCTCAACTGGCCAAGAACAAGGTACCGGTCTATGCGGCGACCTACATCGATGATATGTATGTTCACTTTGATCTGGCCACAGCCACTGCTGCCAAGATCAAGAACTCCAAGCAGTTTATCACCAACACCATGTACCACGATGCGCTGCGCAGCAAGTCGGGCGAGGTCATGCGTCAGCTCTTCAACCTTAGAGAGGACACATTGGATTAATTCGCATGTGCGGTGTTTCCTTTCATAGATACTATGGATATTCTAGCAACAGGACTATCAGAACATCTGACAATAAATTCCACTGGAGATTTTGAAATTTAGAGGTAGGCTAAGATTCGTTGTAACGAATATGTAGGGTTGGATGGGCGTAGCATTGGGTATAATTAATCACGAGATAGTATATGCAGAAAAGATCTTCGTTGCGTGAGTGCGAAAGCATCGGAAGATATCAGAAAACCTTTGATAAAATCAGTATTACCACTCTTGGTCTAATGATCATGGAGAGAGACAAAGTACGTACCGCACCACCAATAATGAATAACCTCTCTTCCTCACGCTGCACCCACTGAGCAATCTTGCTAGCGCTTTGGGCAAGTGCATTTCGATTAGTGTTTGGCTCAGCGATACAATAGAATTCGAACACAGGGGTTACCCATCCAAACGAAGTGGCTGACCGTGAAACACAGTGATGCACTTTGACGTGGGTATTCTTGGCGTGGACGCTCGCGTGCAAGTTGTTGTACATCGACATCAATCTACAGACAGTCAGAATCATTCAGTATTACAGGCGTTCAGAAATAGTAGAGGGGATATTATTCACCTTCGTCGTCGAGTCACCGAGGAAAATTCAGGGGCATAAGAGGACATGGTAAATTGAACGTTGGCGCGCGATTTGTAAAGGAAATGATGAAGCACAGTCCCGGGAAGTATATCAGTAGTTGCGGGTCGGCCATTGTCAATTGCCGTTTTGATCTCCTTTAGACTGCCATTTTTCTCCATTTGCTGATATATCATTAGTACCACATCCATGTTCAATCGCGTAGAATTATTCAATCTCACCTCCACAAGAGCATCACGCATTCCTTGCATCTCAAAGAAAGCCTCTTTGTCGGGACTGATAAGAACAATGGCAACAGACTCGTCTTTCGTAATCTCTGCACTATTTTCGATGTCGTCACGAATGTCGAGAAAGCTCACATACATGTAGAGATAGCCGCTGCTGTTGAAGCCAGGCAGACAGACAGGAATCCAACTTTCTCCGCCGCCAGCTTTAACTCCGTCGGCTTCGAAAACCATGTTGAATAAGAGCTGTAGATCGCCCGGATGTAAGGAGTGCTTCTTCGGTCGGACAACACTGACGAGTCGTCCGCCGGCCACAAGCAAGCCATATAGAAGATTACTAGCTTTTGTTTTCAGAAGCGCACTGTTAATGGCTTGTCTGTGTTGCTTGCGGATTTTCAAACACTCCAAAGCGGATAGCAACGTCGATGGAGACCCTCGCGTGAAACTGTCTGCCAGAGATGAGAGAAGAGACTCTGAACCCTGCAAGGGCCGCGATAGATCAGTAGAAGGCCGCACAGAGAAGAGATGGGTTAAAGAAGGCAGTGTTAATGTAGATAGGATCTGCATATACAATGCTTCCAGTTGAAGTCGGAGCTGATTGTCGCTCTCCATCATACGGCTGATTGCAACGAGGTGTAAAGATCCCCGTGTCAATACAACAAACCTAGTCTCACCAGCGGAGAAGCCTCGCAGATGATCATCTGCTTCTTCATAAAATGAAATAATGGTCTGAATAACACCGACATAGCCAGATATGAGGCCACTGTCGCCATGTCTTGTCCAAATCGGCTTACCAGCGGCGGATAGGATCACATAGTGCTTGCGCTTTTCTTTCCACCGCTGGAGTAGCAGCTCTGATATGTGTTAGCATTATGAAACAGGGAGACCATTAACTTTTGACACAAACCTTCATTATCACCTTCCTCGTTCAGCTCGCCAACTGCTTCAAACTCGCTTAGAATCCCCTCGTCATCTATATCGTCGGCCGCAAATTCAGGGAGGTCAAGTAGACCTGTAGCACCTTGTCTTTGACAACTGGGCGCTGTAGTAGCAAAGTCCACGAAAAGCGCATCAACATCCCCGGAATCACAATTTGGGATTGAGCTTCTAATGCTAGCGGAGTCACCAGCTTCGCTACCCCGCGGGCTTGCCAACTGGCTGAGGCTCGCCCTGGCCCTTGGACCCTGTGCCAGACTGCGAACAGCCAGTGTGGAGTAAGGGCTCCCAGCAGTTTCCGGTAGTTGTGTCTCGATATCGGTTCTTGAGATAGCCGTCGTTGCCTCTGCCTGCAGAGCTGCCCGGGAGCCCGTTTCATCGTTCAATAGACTCAATGTATTTGGTCGCGGGGGTAAAGGTGGCGGTTCTCCCTCTGAGCTTTCACTGGTCTCATCGTGATCTGGTATCGATGATCTAGGAAGATGCGGTTGCTTGGAGGTCTCGACAGGCCGTTCGCCGTCGGTCTTTGGGTCTCGCTGTGTATTCATCCCCGCTGCGTGCATGCGCTTTTCAACGCGGTCGCTCGTCGCGGGTCTTCAGGCCATTAAATGCCCATTTTTCGTTTCAAATGTTCGGAGTCTTTGTTCAGTTGTGTTTGTCGATTTGATAGTTGCTGGACGTTGACGTCGGCGAGTCGGAGCTACCCCAAGGCGGAACAAAACAATTGAACGTGGCCGCCTGCGTTGTGTGGCTTCTAGCCAACATTCAACCGCCAACTCCCTTTCCCATAGGGTCATCTTCGATGTCCTAAATATGACGGATTGTATTTCAAAGCTTTTACACCAATTTTTCGTCCGTCGTTGGCACCATGAGCCTTGATCCCAGTGCCTTTCCGAGGTCTAACTCCCCCGCAAGCTCCGAGAGCTCCTTGACGCGCTCCCGTCTACAAGGCCAGGAAGGTATGTGCACACCCTCAGAATTGCACGAAAGGACTTTGTTCTGATTGTTTCCGATGGTTGTAGGATCCCTCAAAAAAGACAAGAATTATCGCCGATATGCGTCTAGTGTTGAACGAGCGCTTTCGCTCTTTGACAACGCTCTCCAAGAATGGGCCGACTATATCTCGTTCCTCGGTCGCCTGTTAAAGGTGGGCTCGCCCAACTTGGTATCGATGCTCTGCAGCATCGCTGATAATCAACTATAGGCTCTCCAAACCCACCCACCCGATCAGCCAGTCGTCCCTCACAAAGTGTTAGTGTCAAAGCGACTCGCCCAGTGCTTGAACCCATCGTTGCCATCAGGTGTGCACCAAAAGACCCTCGAAGTCTACACATACATATTTGGATTGATAAAGGTATGCGTAGCCACTTGAAAGGCTAGCAGTGTGCTTACTGATGCATTTGTTTACAACTAGCTCGAGGGATTATCGCACGACCTGCCTTTGTATCTCCCTGGCCTTGCGCCAACATTGACATTTGCCTCTCTTACTGTCCGCCCATTGTTTCTGTCTTTGGTAGAGGGGTATATCGTTGATCTGGAACCATGGGCTATCCGTCCTGCCTTGAAAGCAATCATTCTAGCCCTACTTCCTGGCCTCGAAGAGGAGACGAGTGATGATTTTGAGCCAACGTTACGCACGATTAACAAACTGCGAGATGCTGCTGGACAACTTGAAACCCAAAAGACGTCTGAGGCCGGGGCATCTGGGCAGTATTTCTGGCAATGCCTCTTTCTCGCATCAATCACGAACGCTAGTCGACGGCTTGGCGTCCTCGCATATTTAAACCGCTACCTCCCTAAGCTAGGTATCGCAGATCGTCGACCGAGCACAGCTGGTGGGGACGATCCGCAGAACATCCCACCTGAGATACTGGCCGCAGCAGACTCTGTCATTCTACCGGAGCCTGGCCTCTTGATTCGATGTGTTGCATCGGGCTTATCTGACGACCAGCTCCTTGTTCAACGTAACTTCCTCGATCTTCTTGTCAGCCACCTTCCACTTAGCTCTCCGATTTTGCAAAATAGAATTGCGGCTAGTGATCTTCGAACGTTGGTGATTGCAGCTGTTGGGGTGGTCACTCGGCGAGATATGAGCTTGAACCGCCGACTCTGGGCTTGGTTCTTAGGACCAGACTCCCCAAATGATAGCTCTTCGATGGATGATCGAAAATTCTCATCGGAAACCGCCCGATCTGCCTCCATTGATGGAAAGGAACTCACACAAACACAATACTTCAGCCGGGTAGGCTTACAGCCATTGGTCACTGGTTTACTGGACTTGATCAAACAGGCACCGATTATTCCGTCCGAGAGAACCAAGCCCTTTCGCATAGCTCTGTCGTTGATGGATCGCTGGGAAATTGGTGGATACATTGTCCCTGCAGTTTTCTTGCCCACTGTACGCAGTGTTCAGGCATTTCAATCCACAGCCCCCGAGAACCACTTCGAGGAGGTTTTCCGCAGTGCGAGCGCCTTTTTTGATGGAGTTGAAAGTGGTGTGATTTTCTCCGAGCTTCTTGGGTTGGTTGATTACCGGTCTTCTGATGTAGACGTTGACAGCGACCAAGTGTTGCGTGACTTGGATCTTGCACAATTTATCATTGAGAATTTCAATGTGCGCGAGGAAGATATGGTACAGATTCATGTGCCTCTGCTGACATTGTCAGTGCTCGTGAAGATGAGAGAGATTTCATCTAAGGAGAGCACTGCCAACAAGCAGGCCGTGACCGCCATGTTGAACAAAGTTCTCAAATCGTTGACTGCCTTACTCACAGAGCGGGCGTTCTCTAGAAAGACGGGCTCTGAGAAGGCTGCTGGGAACGACGCCAAGGGCCGTGGTACTGATATTTTGAAAACGGTCCACAGTTTCTATGAACAAAGCAAAAATAGCTTGGAGCTTCCACCCCTTCCTTATGCTCCTAAGAATCTTGGCGAAATGATCATTCGAGAGGCTCACGAACTAGCTATTGCGGCGCTAGGAAGTCGCGATGGGAACCTATCTGTCCATGAACCACTCGATGTTCTTGTGACATTGCTCAAGAAGCTTCCAAAGTCCCGCGTTCTACGAGACCGAAAACTGTATGAAGCACTCTCTCAGCGACTAGGCTCAGGGAAGGACAAGCCAACAACAGCCTCCTTTTGTGTCATATCGACGATTGCTTCAACAGTGACGAGTTTGTTTTTCATCCAGACTCCTGGCTTTTATGTCAGCTATGAGGATGCTTGCGATTTGATTACGCCTCTTGTCAACCAGCTTTGGTGGTACCTATCACCCTTGAGTCCAAAGTTTCACGTGGAAGCCGTTCGCTGCCTATGGCTCCTGCACTCAATTTCTTGGATTGACCACCTTGTAGAGGCATCCTTGACAGCTCTAATGGTCAATGTGTCAACTGCAGCATCCCGCCATCTCTCGTCGGAGCAACAAGCCGAGCGATTCTACGTCTTGTGGAACCACAGTCACCACAACACACACGAGCAGCCGCCAAAGCAGGTGCTTGATGTTGGAGGGACCCTGTTCTCTTATCAGTGCTCTATGCTCGAGCGCCCGCTTTTCATTGTCCTTGACCTTCTCTCCCAAGAATCAAGTGAAAGTTCGCAGAGCGTTCAACTATGGCTGCAAGACTTGCCATCTATCCACAAGTAAGTCGGCTTCTCGTCCTAACGCGTTATCTACATCTAATAATTTACCAGGGTTTTCCATGTAGTAATTTCAAATCTTGATGAGCTTTCTGAACCTGATGAAATCGGCGAGAAAAAGACAGACAAATACTCAATTTCCCCGGATGACTATAAGGAGTGCGACTATCTGTTACAGACAGCCTCAAACATCATATCCGCGCTTTCACACAATGGATGGATCGCACTTCTTACTCATGTGCTAGGCAATGAGAAGCGCCTTGAAACATCCAAATCCGAAGGTGAGCAATTGATCTTCTCATGAAACAATTGTTGCTAACATGGATTCTCGGATAGAAACTACAGACTTCAAAAGCCTCCATTCCGCCATATTTGAGGCATCCCTTCGAATCGTCAGCACGCTATCCCCAGCTCCTTTGGAAGTTAATCTAGATGGAGAACGACTACACAAGGACGCACTCCAGTTAATGCGGCAACTTCTTCTTGGGCCCAGAGCGGAGGAATTAGTGGAGTCTGGCATTGATGATTTCTTGGTGGAGCGCCTTCTTGTATCTTCCGAGGGGGGAAGTATTGCAGTCCAGGGTGCACTAATCGACACACTCCTTGCTGCCTTGAAGGTGCGATTTGCGCAAGCATATCTACCACCACCGCCACCTCGGCCAAAACATTTACGAGCTGGCTCTCGAGATCGGCTGACCAGTCCTTCGATATTGTCTTTCACCAGTGACAAGGGAGACAGAAGACAATCGATACCTCAGATACCACAGCCTCCAGAGCGGCTTCTTGATTGCCTTCTAAAGGGAATCAGCTCACCTAAATCCCGAGAAATTGTGGATAAGTGGATAGTCTTGCTCTGTGAGGTGCTCCCTCTATACTCAGGCTCCATATTCCAGATCCTATTGATGCTAGTGGAATGTTTCTGCAGGGAAATCCGAGCATCATATGGAAGACTTCAGCTGTCCTTCCAGCAAACGGAGGATTGGCCACAGGACCGTTCCGAGCATGTCACGATTGCCCTCCTGACTGGTCTCGAAACCTGTATCGCAAATGCCCACGAACATCTCATTGTGGAGGAATCCAACGTTCCAACCGTCAAGAGCCCTGACCAAGCGCAGGGCTTTTTCGGAAATATGGTGTCAGGGGTATTCAACTCGGAAGGTGGACAAAGTCGCCCAAATACCGCCAACGACCGCCTGACTGTTCTTCTCTGTTTCCAAGATGCCGTTCGCCTGTGCTTCTCCATCTGGGCGTGGGGCGCAGGAGATCATGGTGACTCTCCCCCCGATTGCGAATCTCTGGCCTCGTTTCAATACACCTCGTTGCGAATGAGAAACCGCTCACGGCGAATCTTGGAGCACTTTTTCACCGCAGAGGCTCTTGAATGCCTTGAGACCTTGGTGGAAATGTGGACCAAGGCTGACAAGGAGACAGCGTCACTCATATTCAATCTCCTCCATACACTCGATGGGTCAAGCCCGAAAATCACCATCCCTGCTATTTTCAATGCAATCTACACTCGCACTAATCCTACTGCCTTGGATCCTAGCCGAAAGTCTTCGTTGACTTCCAATCTCTCTGAGTCCGAGCTTGCTAGCTTTTTGGTTACTTATGCCCGCTCACTGGACGACGATGTCCTTGACGAGATTTGGACGGACTGCACAACTTTCTTGCGCGATGTCCTTAGCAATCCATTCCCGCACCGGCAGATTCTTCCACGTCTGATTGAATTCGCGGCTATTTTGGGGGTGAAATTGGAGAATACAACCTTTGGAGAAGACCGCCGTATGCGAAAGGAACTTGGGGTATGTGCATTCACTGCAAGTTTTATCATACATACTAACGATTACAACGCAGGACGTTGTCCTAAGACTCCTTACCGCAGTCTTTACCAGCAAGCCCCTGGGCCTCAACCACGACACTGGGCCTATGGCAAGCTCTTCGGTGGATCATGATCGTACCTCGGTCTCTCATACTGGACCCGATGACATGCTGAGCATTCTAGCGGTTTCTACGCCGTCATTTATCACAACCCTAGGTGATTCAGATCGGATCAACACCGCCATTGCTAGTGTCTCGACTAATGTGGTGGGCCCTCTCATTCGGTCGCGTCTCTTCCCTAACAATCTCAACCGTAATGTCATGATTCTTCTACAGCAAATGGTAAAAGTACCAGCTGCGGCGAAAATGTGGAAGAAGGACGTATCTGACGCGTTCCATGATGCCCGATTCTTTGGATTGCAGTTGGATTTGGTGAAGAACAGCTGGATGGACTTGCTGCGCCAGTGGGTGCTCGCAGACAAGGAACGGCTATCTGACCTTCTTGTCCGCCTTCCACCACCAAGCTCGGCGGGTATTATGTTCGGCGTAGGAGCCTCTGCGGCCCGATTGGAAGCCGATCGCAAAGCGCAGCTCAACCTCCGGCGAATCGCGCTACTCCTGCTTTCCGCTAGCGATGATTACTTCGTTGGTGAATTGCCAGCATTGCTTCAGAAACTGGAAGATCTTCTTGCGGCAACTAGCGCCTCGTCGCCATCTTCTGCCACTCGGGCTGAAGTGTTCATGGTTCTTCGAGCAGTCGCGCTCAAGACTTCTGCCTCCGCCATGGCGCCATTCTGGCCCCTTATCAACACGGAATTGCAAGAAGCCATCTCCGCAGTACCCCAAGGCTCTCAGCCGGAGGTCTACAACTCTTACTCGCTGCTTCAAGCGTGCAAGCTGCTCGACATACTACTTGTCCTCGCCCCAGACGACTTCCAGCTCCTTGAGTGGCTGTTCGTAACCGACACGATCGATGCAGTCTATCCACCCGACCGCTGGGAGCCCATTGCTCTGGCAGATGAAGTTTCTCAGACCTTCGGTCCACGCGGTGCAGGCTCGCACACTGTCCTCACAGAGACCAACGAAGCCCAGGCCCACAGTGGTCTTAAGCGGCCATGGCTCATCTCAGACTGGATCCGAGAGACACCCAAGGACGATATCGTTGAGAGGGTCCTGCGACCATTCTTCGCTCGATTGAGTATCTATGTGTTTGAGAGTACGTACGGTATGGGCAGCGTAGATTTCACAGTGTGCCGAGACGATCTGTTGGCGGATCTCTTCAACGAGAGTACAGTGGCCAATTAATGGAAGCAATAAATCATGTAGTTTAGCTTTCCTACTAGATAAAATACATTCAAAAGATTCCATATATATTCTTTTTGTGTGGCTGTAGTCTCCCTTGTTTTGTATACAAAAAGGCCTCAGGTCTCCAAGTTCCGAGCCGCCCCGGCCTCCGCATTTCATCAACGTCACTTCCAACAAACTCCCCTTGCCACCATCTTCCACCAAACAATTCGTAAATCTCCCCTCTACATATTGAAATAATATTGTCAATATGCCTGTTGGCACAAAGATCTTCCTTCCTTTGCGCGGACGCGTCGGTATCCGGTCCTTCTCATCCTCCCGCGCCCGCTGGGAGTCCGCCGTGCCGCTACCATCAAGCAAGCCTGTTGGAGCTTTCCGAGGAGGGTACGAGAAAATCCCCCTGTTTCTAGTGACTCAATGTCAAAAGGCCCTGAATTTCTGGACATCTTTGCTAATATCCGATAGTGTCTTCGGGTTCCTGGCTGGGTCTGTTGCCGCCGGCGCGTCGGTGTACTACTACATCCTTGCAGAGTACCGAGTCGCCAATGAGATGTTGTCTGATGACATTTCGGTACGTCGATAGCTTCCCACCTCTTTAGTCTTGAAGAGGAGCTTCCCTATTTTTATCTTCGAATTTTTGACCTTTGCAGAACTGATTATCTCCTTTTTTTAGGCACTTCAAAAGGCTACCATCAAGCTCCAGTCATACATTACAGAATTGGAGTCCAGAGTTGATCAGCTGCACAAGAAGAAATAATTACTTGATCAGTATCTTTCATATGTGTATCTAATATGGCTTCGAGGTGTTAGGTGCGTTTGTTTTCTTTAGTTACATGAAGCGTGTCAATGACAGACCGAAATCACCCCTATGAGAAGATGTAGACTCTACTCCGTAAGTGTAGGTATAAAACCATCAATGTATTCTCCAGATCACGTGAACCCGAAATTTTTCATCCCTCAATTTTGGTGCCCGATTTATTAGGCTTCACTGATTCTTTGACCTGATCGAAATACTTGGTTTTACCAGTAGACTTCTTTTCTACTGAATCTTGAATTCTTCACCTCCCCTAATACAACCGGCAACATTTTATCATGTCGCAACAGTCTTTGAGAGATAGGTTAATTAACAACGTGGAAGACCGGAAAATCATTGTCTGGGATGAGCTCTAAGTACCTTCTAACATAGAGTCCGATATAGATCAATAGGTCGGATATTTCTAGCCATTAGTCCAAATTTTAGGCCATTTTAACTCTCACTGGGTAAGACCTCGGGAGCGGCCTGACACAGTTCTTCTAGTGATATATAAGTACAAATCGGTGAAAGATAGAAATGCTATCAGCTTACTGATCTATCCTCTATAGTGTGGCCTAATATATCAAAACTAAGGGATTTCTAAGAGTCCCCTGATGCCTAGCTCTTCTGGGAGAGTCTTACTAGTAAAGGGATTTTACGCCTCGTATCCCACGAGACCATTTACCGCAGTAACTGGTTTGACTACTTAGAGTCCTTTATTTAGTTATTCTGGGTCTATTTCCCTACCCCTACGGATAAAGACTAACTGGCCTAGATTACAAAGCTCAGGGGTATCCTTACACTAGTGTTAGGGTTTTCAGTCCCCCGGAAGAAGAATCCTCAGACACATACCCCTGCGCAAATATGGGCAAACCAAACGAAGATTGTGAATGGCCAGGAAACTCGGTTAATGCTTTGGCCGCATTTCTGGCAGAATGAAGAGAACGCTAGGTTTCGGAACATTCATACGGGTCGTATAATTCGATCTCCGACTATGATAGAAGAATTCGTTACAGAGTTGGAATATTTAAGCCCAGTGGAGTGGAAGGAGAAATTCTGTACTTTTACTCGCTTTCCCCTATATCTCGAGAATCGCTACCAGATGTGAGCGTAGAAAGCTAGGGGAAGATAAAGATGATGCTTCATTGACTACTCCGTATGGACACAAGCTATAGGAGCGAGTCGCTGCTGACTCAGCGTACATGTGACCTGACAGCGTCACATCTAGTAGCGTAGTGGATATTCCTCGTAGGTAGTCTGTTCTTCGCCCAACCGCCTATCCACATTTGTAACAATCTTTTGAACGCTCTGGGGACTTATTTTAGAATCCGGGAACGCTGCCCGAGTCTGCTGAACGTTGCCAGCGCGGGAACCGAGGACACCTAGTGTTGTTGCGGCCAACATAGAAGAAATATCAGTGCTACCATCCTTTGCTAGTACACAGTGCTCCCCTAGATCACGGAGTGCCTTTTCGATTTGCTCCGCTGCGCCAGATGCATGAAAGATACGCGCGATAATTGCATGAACCTTGAGAAGCTCGGGGCACGGAAGATCATATCTTTGGTCATACCAATTGAATGTAACGGTTCGAGGGAGGTGCAGTCGTAGTCGTGGGCGGTAGTTTTGAATGCGATATTTGTGGGGCTGAGAGGTCTCTTCGAACGAAAAATCAAACCGGCCAAAGGACCGATGCAGCTCACTCGACATAGTCATCGCATTGGCAGTATCGTTGATGTTCTCCCGGTTAAAGTTTATCGCCTGGATAGTTGGAAAATGGCGGATAAGGTTTGTCCAGATGATGTTTTTTGCATAGCTTTCAGACTCCGTGCTCCACGATGCAAGGGAAAACGGGATGATATGCACGCAGTCTGTGTATGTTGAGGAGCTAGTGTCGCTTGTATCAAGAGAATTTTCATCGAAAAGTCCAGTCACAACACATCTACTGCCATCACGGGCAAGGCACTCTGTCTTGAGGCGAGCTTCTCTTCGCATAGGCCCGGCCGACTCGGAAGCGACATTGTCAATGGATTCCTCCATTCCGAAACGTGGGGAAATACTTGGGGTCGAGCGTAGCGATCTAAATGGTGCCACTAGGCCGTCGATCAATGACTGAGCATGATCATGCAGTTGTTGGTTAGTCTGAAGTGTCTGGAGATGGCGGAGGAAATTGACCCTCCCATTTTCCGGAAGGTAGGCGTAGAATGCTCGTAATGTCGGAACTGTCTTATCCTTAGGGCCGACGGGCTGGTATGCATCAACTTTCTCCATATTGTTAGCGAATCATTCGACAGCAGATATTGTCAGAGAGAAAGATGCGCTTGAAGAGGGAGACGCGATCGTTCGGAGCTTAAAGAGTGGATCTTCTTATCTTGGTTTAGCTCCCCGGCAGACGATTTGGGCCAACTTTGACATTGCTTATTAATACATATGTAAGATGGATTCACCGCTGGAGTTTCCGCCTCTTGTACAACATAATACACAGTTGGTAGACAGGTCCGTACGGCACCCCATAGTAACCGTAGACGTAGGTCAACTGTTTGATATGAGCCCTGCGGATCTCAAGGGGAAGAGAAGCCGAGGAACCAGATAGGTCCCTAGGGCAGAGTATGTAGGTGAGACTAAGGCGGTAATATAGGCGATAAACAAATTATATGGGTTGGCGTCTAAAACCTGCCGTAGCTTACCTAAAGTAGCTAGTAGTGAAATACGTTATAATGTCCGCTCAAACAAAACAAACATTTTATCATCTCCAACAAATTCCCCGGGCCATCATCCACTTCCGCATCACCACCCCCAAATCCTCCAAAATGTTCCGCGTCGAACTCGTCTCAGACACATCAACAGCCACACCAGGCTGGTCCTACGCCCCAACCCGGGGCTTCAACCCCACCCAAGCGATGGCCCCAACCCTAGGCCGCAAACGCGGCATCCGCGACGCGGGCAAGGGCGGCGACATCTCCTCACGACAAGCGAACGCGATCGCGCGGCACATCGCCGAACTAGATCGGGAGAACCAGCGTGACGTCTCCATCCCCGCACCAGTGAAACAAGCCCGTGAAGCCGGCGCACGCGGCACGAGAGCAAAAACCACCTCGAACGTCCGCCGCATCCTGCAATCCCAAAAGACCTTCCGGAACCACCTCGACGACGAAGAAGCAGCAATTGCATCAGGCAGCGGAGGTGTGGCCGGTATGCAGGGCGCGGGAGGCCCCAGCATCGTCGCGGCCAAGGGAGGCAAGGCTGCTGCTGTGCGGCGCAGCGCAACACCGGCTAGTACAGCAGGCGTCAAACGTCCGTTGGCGGCTGTGGCGGGCACGACGACTGCTGTGTCGACGCCTGCGCAGGAGACTACGGATGGGGAAACGGATGTCGATGACGAGCCGCTGCGGAAGCCGAAACTTATCAAGTCGGAACATGATAATGATCCCCTGCTGCGCTCGTATGCGCCGCCTGTGCCTTCTGATCGGATTATGCAGCGCCTGCTGGCGGAGCTGCCGCTTTCTTATAACGCGTCGCGGGCGAAGCCGCCGGCTTCGGGGCGGCCGGGAAGGCATTTTTGTTGCTTGTGTGGGTATTGGGGGAAGATTCGGTGCAAGAGTTGTCATTTGAGGACCTGTGGCTTGGATTGCTACAAGGTTCATGAGGATTCGAGGTGTGGTGCTTTCTTTTAAGGCGGTTGGTGTGTGTACTATTAAAAAGGAGCTTGGTGTGGCCTTGATCTACTGATGACTTTATGAACTGATACCAAAAACTGTACAATAGGGAATCTAAATATTAATGTGATATCCATAAGAAAATTTGCATTATAGACGGGTTCTACAACATAGGCGTATTCAATTTTTTTTTAAAAAAAAATATGCCAACAAAAAGGATGTGTAAAAAAAAGAGGCTCAACATTTCAGGTTGATGCCCGCGCGGAGCTCGTCTTCGCGAACCTCAAACATGACCTGTACGCCGACGAAAAGTACTACGCAACAGGAGACCATGTACGCCAGCCCAGAGTATGAGCCCGTTAGGCCGGCAAGCAGATCCTTTAATCCATCTATACCCAACGCAAAACCTACCAAGTTTGCGATGATCATCATAAGCACATTCCCAACGGAGCCAATGCCACAGATGACACGGTACGTAGTGGGATGCGAGCGCCAGCGATGGGCCGGGAAAAAGATCCCGCCCAAAACTTCTGGTAGAACGAAGAGAGTAATGAGCCAACCCCACATGAGCAAGCGGAGATTGATATCGTGCCACAAGGCGACGAAGGTGAAGACCAGCAGGAAGTTGCGGATCTGCAGGAACTTGCCCATGAATTTGGACTGGGGAGGTGCCACTAATTTGGGTGCTCCGGGTGGCCGCCGTCCGCTACCACCACCGCCCAGTGGGATGTAGATGTAGCGGACGATCCAGCGGTTGTAGGAGCGGTGCCAGCCACGCCAGAATGCCAAGGCGGAGTAATTGTTGGACATGCAGCGGACCATATTCTCTGGTGGGTCAATCCCGTCTATGAGGGCCCAGAGACGGAAGAATCGCCAGGGGATGAGGAGCTTCAGCCAGATTATGTGCAGGTTGAAGAAGGCGAGCATACTCAGTTGCCCCGGGGTGAAGGCGGACCAGTCCGGGCCAGCTTTGGAGATTGCTACCGCATAAATATAGTGGAGGATAAGCTCCATACAGAGCAGAGTGAGGACAAAGCGAACGGCGTACATCGTGATGCGGGCTCGAGTGACTGACGCCGCAGTATATCGCTGTTGAGATACGTAGTCATTGAATGTCAAGATGGGACCAGCCAGATACAAAGGTGAGTAGAGCATATAGGCGATGTAGTTGCGGAATGTAAAAGCAGTTGGTTCTGCGGGGATCCTGACCCGGTCACGATCGGAGAGGGTTGCTGGGTCTAGTTGCTTCTTCTTGTAGAACTCGGTAAGTTTGATTGCCATATGGGAATTGATGGCTCATGGAACGCAGAATGACTTACTTCAATTGGACTTGCCGCAGGGTAGTCTACACTCCAGTATTTATCCATATTGAAGCTGATGAGGCGCAACACGGTGACCTTGAAAAGGACCTCCCATCGCGGCATCAGTCCCCCAAAACCATCTAGGGTCTGACCCCATTGGACTAGCACGTTGGTGCCATCCTCTGACGTCCCAGATCCCGGAGAAAACACCTTCGCTATCCGCTCAAATGAGTAACCACCGCTTAGTTCGTTGGCAAACAAGATGCCGAGGTTGAAGACCCATGTGGCGGCAGGCACGTAGGCACGAGGAACATCCCTGCCGATTCGGAAGTTGATGTACAGAATTAACAACACTTTGAGGGCGGATACTCCATGAAGCCCAATTATGAAGGCTAGTCCGAACCAAAAGTCAAAGCGCATTCGCAGTTCAAGTTGTGCCTCGCCCGCACTGATCACGGAATTGCTGGATGATTTTGTTTCAATGTTCGAGCGGTTCATGTACAACTGATAGACACGGCGGACCAAAGGATGGGCGATCAGGAGTAGTAGAAGGGCAGGAATGTTGTCGCGAAAGCTTTCATATTGCGCATCGGAGTTGTCCTGAGGGCGTTGGAGCAATAATGTCAGTCGGGGCTAGTCTCATGGGTGTGGACAGCTGAACGCCGAGTGTTTCGCACTTACCACCTGACGGCCAGGGATCCAACCGGGTGATAAAAGGTGAGAGTATGTGGAATAGGTTGGGTGGCTTTCTGTGACGTCGATCCCCGGTCAGAATTTCAAGTCCCGGCATTTTCTCTGGTCTGCACTCGCCTTTTGAGACATCGATGATAGTCTTGAACATCAACGGAACAAGGATAATAAAGAACAAGTAGTAAACAAAGAATTCTGGTGTGCGCCAAAGTGAAGGTGACGCGCCCTGGGCGATTGCATGGGAGCGGGCATCTTTGGTGGAGGGAGGTCGCGTGTTGGTGTGGGCAGGGGTTGCGGAGGAGGTAAAACGAGTGTCAAGGGTATCTAGCGAGTAAATCCGCCGAATCCAGGCGAAAATGGAGGGCATTTTATTTCGGTAGCATGTCCGGCGTAGGTTTGGAGAAGTTGAAGTTGGAAGCCCGAGATTCCAGTGTTTACTCAGGGGCCGAGGGACCGCGTGGCCACATCTATGTTGTACATGTGTATGTTCTATCTCGACACAGAACTTATTAGTTTACAATCTAATATGTAAATAAAATAGTGTTTCATTTTCTTTAAAAAGATAATTTAGGAATTGTATGCCCTTGTAAGGTTGTAGATCATTATGCGGACCCAATCAGCGCCAGCCATATCACATCGAGTACAGCCAAGGCCCAAGCATTCATCTCCCAGCTGATAACATAGATTTAGACTCCGATACGGAGTACATCTTGCATCCATATCTGATGTAAATGGCCCTTAGCCCTTGAGGTTAAGCATAACATTTTGCGGGGGCCAAGCCACCGGGCGTAGTGTGTGTTGTATGGGAAATTGAGTCGAAATTTGTGAGTGAAAAACTAATTTATAGACTTCACAAATCAAATTGAGAAGAAATCTATATTTGTTTTTATCTGTTCATAACCTTGGCTCTCTGAAAGAGAATGGTTGTATATCAGCCGTCATGTTGGGGCCACCCACAATGTTCTCCGGGGCTTGACATCAATCTTGTACACTTCAACTCTACATCTTCTAACTCTTCAACTAAGCACCATTCTTCAATATGTCAAACATACGAGTATGTCCTTTACGACATAGCCCATTCAGTTTTATTGCTATGCACATCGCCAGCTCGTAGCACAGCGAGAGCCACAAGTTTCCCCTGCTGATATCCTATCTACTCCAGGTTGCTTTCAAAGTCCACGGCACCGTTCAAGGTGGGTCAACCTCATGAGTTGTTCATACTGTTCAAGCACTACCATTCGCTCTGTCACTGACATGAACTCCTAGGTGTCGGCTTCCGGTAGGAAACATCCCCCCTCTCAACAGATGACATCATAGTCCATCGATTAACCAGTGACTACCTGTCACGCACTACAGAGACTTCACCCAGAAATGTGCTAAGCTTGATGGGCTCAAGGGCTGGGTCAGGAATACTACTTGCGGAAGGGTGGGTGATGCCTGGCGTGTCCCCAGACGTAACGCTTACTGGATCTTATCAGGTCGAAGGCGAGGCCCAGGGCCTCGACGAAAAAGTGAAGAAATTCCTCCAACGCATCGATAAAGGCCCTTCTATGGCTCACGTAGTGAAGCTGGAGAAGCGAGACCTGGATTTACGTGATGACGAGGAGGGATTTGCCGTGATGCGGACAGCAGAGTCTATGTTCAAACCGGGGAACTAGGTAGTAACTCTGTTTCGCTATATTGCAATCAATCAGACACAGGTCCAGGCTATATCCAGTCAAATTCTTCTACTTTATCATGTTGAGAAAGTACCTTTCTTAATGATAGACCGTAGAGCTATGGTTAGTACTTAGCTGCATGAAGAGAAATGTATAATCAAACACTTCCAGGGCTGGAGCATTGTTACTAATAAGCCAATACCAGCCCCGGTCCTGAGGCCAGAGTGCTCTACGGCAGGTTTTAGACGCCATCGCGCCAACCTATATAATTTTGTTTACCGCCTTTTCTACCGCCTTCCTCTCACCTCTATACTTAATGATAGAAATCTGACTGTATGAAATGTATGGTATGAAATGACAGATATGGAATTCTCTAACTAACTAAACATGACAAAACCCACTATTTTTACAATCTGTGTGGGATCAACTGACTAATTTCGTACTTTTGTACTCCGTAGACCGAAGTCACATAAAGGTTCTGACCATATATTGTAACTCTATATTTTAACATACCTCCTTTTGAAGCTATATATTCAGAGCTTTAAGAGCTACCTGTTTTCCTAATTTAGGTAGAATATCAACCCCTGTTTTCTTAGTTAATAAACTCGCTTTGTTCTTTCATTCTAAGTAGTTCTTGGAACGTACGTTGCTTCTATTTAGGAAGCGCCTTGGTGAGCCTATCTACCGGTACCGTATAGCTATATATTAACGATAGATTTGTATAGGTGTAAATGGCGTCATATATGGGGCCTATTTTCTAAGGTATTAATGCCTTCGCATAGCTATCCCCGGGGCTATGGGTATGAATTATTATTTATTATTAATTTTCTGCCAGGCAAAAACCCGGTTGGCGCGATGGCGTCTAAAACCTGCCGTAGTGCTCAGAAACGTTTCGATCACGCGGCACCATGGTTTCTAGAAAAGAATTTTCAGCCATATCAAACAGCTGGAGCCCAATAGCTTGGCTACAGTAGCAGGTACCGACAGGGCCAACAACACGCAAAACATTTAGATAGGGTTCAAAATAGAAAGTTACAGAAGACGAAGAAAGATGTATTTAGTGATACTCATGGACTAGTGATGCAGAGAGCAGAATCGATAATAGAAAGGGAGAAATATCCGAACCATCAGCTTTCAAACTTTGCCGTTTTCCTATGTTGAAGGGGAGTATAAGTAGATAGAGTATTGGCAGCCGACGGATATAAATGGAGTAAAAGAGGATGTCGGCCATTCTCTACTGCAGGCAAATATTGACGGACACTGATACTTGACAAACTCTTTATATACATCAATCTATTATTATAGATCTATCATGCCGAGAATATACAAGTTACTCTGTATGTGCCTTGATCGGCAGAAAACGGGCAGATGATTTCTCGTTCATAACACCAACCCGCTCACCGAGATAGATAGAAATGGATATTTCAGAAACCCGAAACCAAAAAATGGCCTCAAACTCACTCCGGGCTTTGAGAGGATTTCTCGGGATTCAGTTGAAGAGTGCAAACGACAGGCTGAGTCATGCAGTGGTTCCCGGCCCCTCCCGAAATCACCTGCCAGCAAGGATTTGACCCTTAAGGGAGGCAAGAGCAGTTTTAGTGATATGGAACGTGTGAATATTGTGCAAAGATAATGGGAAGGCTTATACATTTGCTTCTTGTTCAAGTATTTTAATAGTAAGGTGGTCTTGAGAGAGAGGTGATATATTGAGAGGTTGATGGAAGGGGAACGTCCAGGGCAATGAAGTATACGGAATGTCATCATTTTCAACGTCCAAGGGACCAGACTAATTATTCCCGGGGGTTTTTCATTGACGTTATTTTTGATTTTTTTTTTTTGCAAATGTCCCTGGTCTTATTCGCGTCCCAAACATTGCGTAAATTATATGTTTGAGCCTTAAATACCGGGGGAGTCACCTTCATCTCTCCTCAATCACAACAAAGACTTCATCTTGAACTTGTTCTGTATATTCTTAACCTTTTTGCTTCTCCTCATTGTCCTCGTCACCTCAATCCCCTTCATCACTTTCAATCGTGACCTACATCAAACTTGCTCTCGTGGGTTACATCATGAATACTCTATCAGTGAGGGCTCCCTTGCGAGCTGCAGGAAAGCCACAGTACCTGCATCTAGCTGTACGGACCTACTCGGGAATTACAGTAAAAACACTTATTCCTGCATGTGGCATCAGCAAACGCACATCGACATTCAGCCTCACATCCAAACGCCGTATCTCGTCAACACCCCAGAACCAGATCACAGATTATTTCCCGCCACCAAAGACTCCAAATGTCAAGGAGGTGGAAACAGCATGGGTGCATCCAGTGTAAATATATCTGCAGTCCCTCGACCTGAGCCAGACACTTACTCTATGCCAGATACACCGAGTCGCAAATGCGAAATATTCGCATTGCTCACAGACAAGCTTCAAATTGGTCCGACTGGGTTGCCCTAGGAACTGTACGCATCTTCCGATGGGGCATGGACACGGTGACAGGATATAGGCATCCCAAGCCTGGCCAGGAACTATCGGGCATCTTCAAAATGACTGAGCACAAATGGTTAAATCGGTTTATCTTCTTGGAAAGTGTGGCCGGCGTGCCGGGGATGGTTGGCGGCATGCTGCGACATCTCCGTAGTCTTCGCAAGATGAAGAGGGACAATGGATGGTAAGTCAATTGCACAATCCAAGCCCCCAATATTCAATGCTAACCCACTTCCTTTGATCTAGGATTGAAACTCTACTCGAAGAAGCATTCAACGAACGCATGCACCTCCTTACATTCCTCAAACTGGCCGAACCAGGCTGGTTCATGCGCTTGATGGTCATCGGCGCCCAGGGTGTCTTCTTCAATGGCTTCTTCTTGGCATATCTGATCTCCCCACGCATCTGCCACAGATTTGTCGGATACCTTGAGGAGGAGGCTGTCATTACTTACACCCGTGCTATTGAGGAATTAGAGGCCGGCAAGCTCCCGGAGTGGAATGATCTCGATGCACCCGAGATTGCGATCAAATATTGGCAGATGCCAGAGGGTCAGCGCAAGATGAGGGACCTGCTGTTGTTTATCCGTGCCGATGAAGCCAAGCACCGCGAGGTCAATCACACCCTCGCCAACCTCAAACAGACCTATGATCCCAATCCCTACCAGATTGAGTACACCGATCCTAGCATAGCCCACCCGACGAAGGGCATTGATAACCTGAAGCCAGAGGGTTGGGATCGCAAGGACATTTTTTCGATTGAAGCGGGAAGGGCAAAGCCTTGAGGAATCAAACGAGGATTTCTTTTTTCCCCAGGCGTTTGAAAAGTGGGGGTTAGATATTGTTATTGGTCATTGAATAGAATCTCTTCTCTTTTGCCACATTGAACATTGAAGTTGTAACTGGTAACTACGTGTTATCGTATAGAGTACACTCATGTACCTTCCAAGGTTCCACGGAAGGTTCGAATGTTCCACGGTTGTCGGGCAGCCATGAATCCCATCAAACCATGGAACGTGGGGCACAAGCTAAACCCAACCAGGCAATGCAGAAACAACCTTGGAACCCACGTTCGACAGCATTCGTGTATGTAAATAACTTCATGACTTCCAATCGACAATTGCAAAAAAGGGGTCTCACGGGCCTTATTGGCCTATTCTTAGTGGAAAGGTTACATTCATCTCTTTCAACTGCCATGTGGGCAGTTGACCCGCTTCCCCTTTTAGTCCCGGTTAGTCGAAGCCCCCCCTTTTGACCTAAAAAGCAATTTCTCGCCCGTCGATCTGGCAGGTCCCATTAAACTGTCCTTTCATAAATCTGTTTATACATAAAAAGCCGTTGCTCGCCTGTGGATCGCCTAGGCCTCACTGTTAACATCACATCACTCCCTGCAGAATATCTGTCACTGTGAACGTGGTGATTGATCTTCACGCGACCCAGATCCAAATTTGACCTGGTGAAAAAGCCCACGCTGAACAATTCAAAATTCTAACAAGATGGATGCGCCCCGACGGTCCATGGAATTTAAGGTGGCGCCCTTCCGAGCCTCCTCGCCGGCGCCATATATCCCAGCGACACCAGCTATCTCCTCACATTCATCCCCAGACCGCACATTTTCCTCTGAGTCCTCCCGCTCCGCTTCTTCTGCCACCTCCGCAGATGCCAGATCGTCTGTGTCAACATCATCCTGCCGCCATGGATATACCCGTGCATTGGGCGCCGAGTTCTCGGAATCAGCCCGCCACCGCGACAGCGTCATGAGTCTCGGCAGTATCGCCCACCTACAATACTATTTTGCCCGGACGGGCTTACTGGACGGGAAGAACGGGAGGGGCCGCGAGTGGGAAAAAAGAAAGAAGAACAAGGATAATGTGCCACGAGTCCTGATCACCCCCAATCAACGACATCTGGATGACGACCTGGCCACGAGCCCGACAGATATGGCAGACCCGGCGGAGGGTGAATTCGAGGATGAGGATGCAGAGGTGATGCTGCCGCCTACAGTCAGCACATACAGCATCAAAACGCATCACATCCCCCCTCCGCCAGACCTGCTTTTCTTGCGTCGACAACTAACACTCGCGCTGGACAAGGCAGAGACTAATATCGAGGCAATTAAAAATGGCGCGGAGCCTCCTCCTCGCCCGATCATCCGGGCGAGTCTTTCGCCGGATGATATCCCCGAGACAAATGAGGACGATCAATCCGGGCAGGTCCTGACCCCGATGAATAAGGAGGAAGCGCAGGGCATGTGCATCCTCGACGATGTCACAAATGCAATCCGCGCAGCCAAGATCTACTATACCACTCACGAGAACTCAGAGCGCTTAGCATCAATAAAGAGCGAGCGAGAGATCCGCAAGGAACTCCTTGATGTCCTGGAAGTTCTGAAGCGGTGGGCTGCACGGCATTTTGCCAGCGGTCTGCGCGAGGAGGAACGTGGGCGGATTCAGGGGTGGTTCGAGGCTGTGCGCACCATGATAGCCCGCGAGAAAGCGCTAGAAGAGCTTGAGGCTCAAGAGCGGCAGAACTGGGACTGGGCTGCTGGTGATTGGAGAGGCCGTGAGCGCTCACGCGAGGAGTCTTTCCTGCGCAGTCTGTTGCCTGGCGGTGACTCCTTGCCGACTTGGACACCGGTTGAGGAGGCTGCCAGTGACTCCCTTCCCACTGCGTTTCTTGATAGGTTCCGGGACGGACGTGCCCTGGTTCAGTTACACAACCTTGCGATCAAGAAGTCGAAACGCCAATTCGGTGAGATCACGGCGTACCACCTTGACATTGCCAAGCCTTACCGGCAGACTGAGAATCTTCAGTTCTGGGTGAAAGCTGCACAACTCCGGTGGGAGCTCCGACTGGATGTTGATGTAATGGGGGTTGTACAGAATAGTGGCACTACCGCTTGGGAGAAGTTCGATACTGCACTGCTGGCTTGGTGTAAAACTGTTCGTGAAGAGCTGGTGCGCGATTGGCAGGAGGCTAACCCTGGGCGACCCCCGAGTGCTGGGTTGATTTGAGCACCATGTTCGAACTATTCAAGCATTGGAAGTTCATGTTTGCATCTCGATTGTTTCATTTTTTATTATCTTTAACATCCTTCTGGGCACTACGATACCCCTGAATTGTCGCCGACTGTTCCGCCCGCCTCTGCATATTTTAGTCTTTTTGTTGATTGCTGGTCTCTTTTGGAATTGTATTAATTGTACATCTCATCACTCTTGTTTCATTCCATAGACGCGTATATGTATCATCAGATAGAAGCTTTGAAAATTCATCCCCTAGTGTTTTACTGTGCTCAGTCCGCGTTAGGAGATATAGTTGCCGATCTAAATACACAAATAAGGGACTAAACTCCCTGTGGCACTAATTTCTAATTAATGCGGCCAGTGCTCTGCACTTCGACACGATCTCGATAACTCCTCGTGCGCAAGATGTACAGCATGTGTACAAAATAGGGTTTGGGGTTGGGTTGATATACATGCAAGGCTAGTGTACTAGCAGAAACAGCGAATGTCAACTGAAACCATTGAAACAAAGTGAAAAAAAGAAGGACAAAAAGAAACTAAAACAAATGTGAGATGATTTCATCCTGATCCCCTTGAATTACAACATAGATACATACCACGGTACATCAGGCCCCATAGTTAATAGTACGGGGCTGGAGGTACCCCATTCTGCAAAATGAACGGGCCATACTGGCCACTGTATCCCTCTTTTCATTAGTTTCAACGGTTGCTGCCCGATATCTCCCTCAAGTTCATGAGACTTTGCATTTAGAACCTCTATTGATTTTTGTCATGTAACAGCATTTCTTTCCGACCCTTGAATCGCCAGAAAGCCATTAATCCGTGAGAAAGGGACTCCCTGTTACCTAGCGCCGAACAAGACGAAACATTCCTTGTATCCCTGTCTGAACCACATCCTTTGGTCCTTTTGCTCTTTCAATCCCCCCAGGGTCTGTCTCCATGCATGCCACGGCCGACAGTCCACCTCTTGCGACCGACCTCGCGACGCATCCCCCCAACACGTCCATAACACCTACATCGCCGCTGTCGCTCACCCCCGCGCTCTCCGTGTCTCCCAATGACTCCGGCGCCTCCACCTCCCGCCGCCTGAAGTCCAAGTCATCCCTGTGGAGCTTAGGGAGCAGCAACAACGACGAAGAAGCTGTCCCTGCTGAGCCGACCAGCGCCGGCCGAACATCCATCCTCCGCCGACTTTCTCCCGCCCTCGCGGCTCGCGTCAAGCTACTGGACGGCAGTAATAAGTCCACGGCGCAGAACCGGAATGCCAATGCAGTCGGTCGGATCCCCGAAGAGCACCTGAAGGAGCTTGATAATCTTCACCAAGACCTATCGATCAAGGTAAAGAGGAAAGGCCAGGCGTGGACTCGTACAAACATGTCACCCGGACCAACCCAGGTATTCAAGCGGAGCGCGTCGAACCAGCTCGAGCTACCCCACCAAGACATCCTCCGAGAGATTGCAGACGCGCAAAGAGAACACCCGAAGTCGTCCGAAGCAGTCGTGGACGGTCCCGAACTGCCCATTCCGGCCATCGCTGTTGTTCCGGAGACTGTCCAGCCCGTGGAACACATCAGCCCACCCACATCCATGTCTGTCGCAGAGCCGGTTCTCGCGCAGCTGCGCGCAACCCCGATGCCGAACCCCCAACCTCCCAACGACGTTCAAGATGACCGGACCGACTTCGAAAAATATGTCGATGATACCGCGCGAAGAGAGGAACGGTCCGCTGTAGAGGAGTCCGCTCCAAAACCACCCCCAAAAGACTCGCCTCCTGCCGACGCCGTGCATTCGCGCTCTTCGTCCAACTCCAACTCCCAATCGTATTTCAACCCTATGGGTTTACAGCGCGCGGACTCAATATACTCTTTCTCCCGTGCATCCTTCAGCAACCAGCTCTCGCAGCTGACTTCCATCCCTCTCCCACAACCCGCGTCGCTCGAGGCAAGCATTGAAAACATCTCCACTGCTTTGTCCGCTGTCCGGGCCTTGAACGGCGCCGCCGAGCAAATTCAGATCTGGATCAAGAAGGCCTCGGATGTGCTGAGCGGCTTAGATTCTGAAGATGACGTGGAATGGGCAGCGGCTGGTGGCCGGGAGGGGCTAGACGAAGTCGATAAAGCAATCACGCGGTTTGAGTCCTTGGTCAATGTGTACGTTGGGGCTATTGAGAATGTCCAGCTTCGAGACGACATTGCCAATGTGGATGTGGAAAACTTGAAGACTATCGTGAGCCAGATGGAGAGCATCCTGCAAAACTGGGCCCAGATCAAGAAAAAGCTGAAAGGCGTAAAAGAACAAGTTGAGTTGGCAATGGAGTGGGAAGAGCTTTGGTCGAATGTTTTGGGCGATGTGGGTGTGGAAGTTGACAACTTGAGCGGTCTGATATTCGAGATGGAAGAGAAGCGTCATCAGGCATTGATGAATACGGGCGATACCACTGGTGGCCTTGACATTAATGAGCTGGAGACGATTGTGGAAGAGTCCCCTGCTAAGACCCGCGGACATTCGCAGAACCGTCTGAGTATTGGACCTCTCTTGGCCTCGGCGTCTGACACCCCCGTTATCAAAACACCGCAGGATGATACGAGTCACTCTAACCTCATGGCTATCTTTGCACGTATGCAGCCATTGAAGGCATCATTGGAGTTTTTGCCCATGCGACTATCAATGTTCCAGGGACGTGCTGAGAACATTTTCCCGAGTGCATGTGAGGAGATTGAGGAGCGGCGAAATCGCTTGGAGAAAAGCTACAAAGTTCTTGAGACCGATGCCGAAGCTCTCCTGAAAGAGTTGGCAGAAGACAAGTGGATTCTGGTTTTCCGCAATGCTGGGGCTCAGGCACAAAAGATGTTTCAATCGGTTGAACGCAGCATTGGAAAGCTACAAGAAGGGCTGGAAACCGGCATGCAGGTGCACAACCCGTCAACGCTGACCAAGCTCATTGAAAACTATGAGGCAAAGAAAATGCATTATGTTCCTGCTATTGAGCGTGTCGTTTCCATCATTCAAAAGGGTATCAACGACAGATTGACTGTCAATGGTGAGATTCTTCGTCTGCTATCCGACATGACATCCCGAACGGATGCTCTCAAGGCTAGCACTAAGGTAATGGATACATCACTCGAAGATGTGCACATTACCAAGGGCCACCAGCTACGAGACTCGATCTCCAGCATCCTCACCATGGACAGTCCAGCAACAGGCAGTGCCGTCGAGACCCCAGGAAGCTCGCCTGCGTCGTCAGTCATCATGGCCGGCAACGGATACAAGCGCGCCTCAACACCCCTGGGCGGCTCAAGCCGTCGTGAAAGTTCAGCCGGGAGTGCCACAGCCCGCTCAACTATGCCTCCAAACCGGCGTTATTCCAGCTTGCCGCAGGCCACGGCGACTTACACCGGTCGAAAGTCCGGAATCCCCCAACCGACGGGTTTGGTGTCTCCTACTTCATCCCACAGATCCTCGAGCTACTTCACACCGACTCCGGCGGCTCGTTCTCGAACACCAGCGCCGCCATCTACAATTCCCAATCGCCCACGCTGGAACGCCAGCACGAACTTGAATGACACGGCTACCAGTTACAACTCGACATTCCGGAAATCATCCGCACCACTCGCCCGCACACCCCGGCCATCATCAACAACTTCATTCTCACACTCTTTCCGAGGAGAGATGTCTGCATCTCCCATCCCCGGCGGTCTTCGATCAGCCAGTCGTGTCTCGAGCCGCTTTGGTTCTCGGAGTCCCCATCGGAACGTGTCCTCTCCCACGCCGCGGTCCTCGTTTCTCAACCAACCGCCGGGGATGTCAAACACACCTCGCACTCGTCAGAGCTTTGCGGGCCCGCCTACAGATTTCAGTCGTAGTGTGTCAGGAGCCACAGGTGGGATGAAGAGCCCAAGCAAATCGTCACGACCGGGTACATCGCTCGGCCATTCCAGAGCCAGGCGAGCCAGTCTACTCCCGCTTCCTAAGCGAATAGAGAAGGAGCAGACAGCCTCGAAACCAGTGGATACGCGTCCACGGTGGCGTTCATGACAATTGAGTTGTATCTTTTGCACCGTTTCCTTAGCTTCACCTCCTATGTCATCTATTGCCCTCATCACACCCTCCGTCTCCCCACTCCATCATCCTTACCTTCCGACTTCTGTCTACATTTCTACGACCTTGTTCCATCTCTGTTCCATCTGTGTTTTTTTTACTTCTGCATTTACACCTCCCCCTCGGTTCGATCTCGGTTTCCAAATCGGTGTTCAAGCGGAGCCATCATCTTGACAAGTCAGGTTTTGCGTGATATCCCTATTGTTTGCATGGTATGGTTTGAGCGTTGGGGTCATCTATTTCCCAGTTATTTTCTCTTTTTGAGTCTCATTGATTACCATTCGCTTCTCTTCCTTGTGGATTTGATCACTTGTAGTTTTACTTAGTTGTGTCTTTGATCTTTGGAAATGACATTACTCGTTTCCAGGCAGGTTTATCCTCGTATGTGTCGTAACTAGTATGTTCATCATTCGTAACAACACGATCCTTTGTACTCGAAATGGTGATTCTTCATATATGGAACAGGGATGGGCATCTCAAACTTAGATTGAACCCCGCCATTTTAATTTCCCAGCTCACGGCCGAAAATCAATGCATCCACCAAGTCCTCGCTGTTCGCCAAGCGCGCGGCCTTGGGAACCCGTCCGATAACGCTAAACCCTAGCTTCTCCCAGATGCGGATAGACGCCGGGTTATTAGCGAAGACCAAGTTGAAGACTGAATATGTGTACCCCTACCCAAGAGAGTTAGTCACGTATGTTCTGTGCCCGATGGAGCAACGGCTGCCAAGCACAAATCCGGGGGGTTTTTGGGTGGGGTAAGTCATACCAGTCTCGGTGCAAATTCCAGGTAGGTTTCGCCCATAGCCCGTCCAACACCCTTACCGCGTGCAGCAGTGGTGGCGAGGAAGCCTGCATTGCAGATGTGGGAGCAGCGGCCTATTAGAGTTAGTGTGATTTCTTATGTCTATGGGGATTAGTTTAAAACCAACATACCAGGATAGTTAGGCTTGATATAGAAAGTTCCCAAACAAACACTCTCCCAGTTCCTCCCCTCCCTTAAGCCCTCGCCCTCATCGTCCAAGATCGCCAAAGCTGCAAACGTCCCGAACCAATAGTCGGCGAATTGATCTAGCGCCATCGGCTGCTCCATCGGGTACGTCCCGCCGCGGAGGATCTCCGCGGTGAACTCCTCGTGCAGGAATTTGATCAGGTCTTTTGGGACGGTTTGCGGTCCTCCTGTGATGGGGTAGAGCGTCATCGGTGCAGAGGAGAACTTGGGCAGGGTGACTTTCCTTGCTGTCAGGGTCGGCGCTGCATCTGTGTGTGCTTTTGGTGGGGGATTGCGGGTCGAGGGGTCTTCCAGAATGGAGGGCATGGTGAATGGGAGTGGGGATGTGAGGGTTGGGAGGGAGTTTGGGATAAGGGGTAAGGGTGATAGAATGTCAATTGGACAATTGGAGAGCAGTCAAAGGGGATTTGACGATTGATATACCCTCTTCTCCATCTCCATATCGGCATCGGCAGCCGATTTTACATGAGTCAGCTTGTCATTGGTAGGGCGTTCTCCACTGCAGTTGGAGTACATAGTTTTGCTTATCGTTGATCATTCCTCTAGTATGCGCTAGAAAATGATAGAGATATATAAGGCTGGAATTGCTTTCTGTGCGCGGATGGGGGTCATATTTTCGTTAATGTTCCTGAACATGCGAAACATGCCCAAGTATTCTCGGAGTTGTTCCGCATCCACAACATAAGGATCCGAGACATAGTCATAGAAAGACCATGCTTCATAAAATCTATAGCCTAGGCACTCATCAAACCTGTATAATCGAGTGAAAACTTCGTCTCATCTATTCCTACACTTAGTATGTACATATGGGTTGGTGGGAGGATGGGAGATGCCTGCATCTCCCAGCATGACCCCTACCAAACACACCTGACTGTCGTGAGATCAAGCACTCTGCACTCGAGTATCAGTTTAGACTGATGTGGCAGCCAAGACCTCAATCTTTGAGGTTCATGTCACCAATTCTCGGGGTGGTGGTGTCAACCTCGGTCCAATGCGATCAATAGCAAACTCATTGACCCTCTCCTTCTCCCTCGTTCTTCAGAGCCTGCATAAGCTCGAGTAACTGTCCAAGTTGTTGATCTGCAATGAAAAACCACCGTTTAGCAATTTGATCAACCGAGGCAGAGTCCAAACAACAGTTAAGAACATACCACTCATCTTATCCAACTTGGCCTGGTCCAGCTTATCTCCGGCCCATTGATCGCCCTCCAATTTCTGCGCATATAGCTGCCACTCGGTCAAGAACCCGATCTATCATTGCCAATATTAGCGATTACATCAACAAGCGCTTTCTCTTCCGCTATGCCTCCGCTTCTCTTCAACTCGGTATAACCACACCAGGGACAAGAACAAACATACAATGTGCAACGGGTTCTCCACGCTCCGATGCGCACGGAACTCATTCTTCACATAAGAATCGCCCAGAACGCGCATTTCGGGATCGAGTTTGCGATGGACGCGTAGAATGCGCCGGTAAAGCTGTAGCGGTGGGAGGAGAGCGAGAGCCTCGCTGAGGCTGGACTTTGAGCCGATCGAGGCCGGCGTGGCCATGAGTAAACGCTGAGCAATGCGCATCTTGAATGTTGAGGTTGATTTCAAGGAAGATTGGGACCTCGGGAAGGTTGGGGAATGACATAATTTCCGGGGATTTTCGAGGCAAAGGCGGCGAGGAGAAACGCGCGAATCAACGGGTCGGGATGTCTCGGCATTTAAGTTTTAGCTTCAATTTCCTTCTCTGCCATTTGCTGATATTTTTGATATTGCTTCATATTGGATATTGCACTTTTAAATACATTGGTGCTTTTACTTCCTGGAATTTGTGATTGCCTCAGACGAAGATTGCGCATTCTGCAACATTTAATTTCGAGATATCCCCACTATCTCCGAAAGAAGAGTCGACAAACCTCGAAATTCCAAGAAGCAGCTCTTCATTACACATACACACCATGCTTCCCACGCCAGATACTTCACATGTGTCCTTTGACACCATCTACGAGCCATCCGAGGATTCATACCTCTTCCTAGACACATTGTCATCAGCATCGGAATCAAAATGGCTTTCTGAACGATTCCCAAAGAGCCAAGAAGCATCACCACTAGTCGTCGAAGTAGGCACAGGTTCTGGTGTTGTGCTAGCCTTCACAGCCGCACAGTCTCAACAGATCTTCGGCCGACGTGATATTCTCACGCTAGGCACTGATGTGAACCGCAATGCCTGCATCGCAACGCGGAAGACCGCAACAACAGCCATCCAGGCAGAGCAACAGCCGTCCCCTGAATCAGTTCACATCTCTTCACTGACAGCCGATCTGTGTGCACCTCTTCGCCCTGGCAGTATTGATGTCCTTCTCTTCAACCCACCCTATGTTCCGACTGAGGAACTACCGCGTCTGCCCTCTGCGGCGGAAAACGACCCTGCTGTTTCAGAGGCCATGTCTCGCTCTGCGAAGTTCGATAACGACTCGTACTTTTTGTCCTTGACGTATGCGGGCGGAGCGGACGGAATGGAAACTACGGATAGGCTGCTTGATGCTATTCCGGATGTGTTGTCTGTGCGTGGTGTGGCTTATGTCTTGCTCTGCAAGCAGAACCGGCCTGATCAGGTCATGGAGCGCATCCGTGGATGGGGCGGTTGGCAGGCTGAGACGGCGGGATCGAGTGGGATGCAGGCTGGGTGGGAGAAACTGGTTATTGTGAGGATATGGAGAGAGGATAGGTCATGATGAATGCATAGTTAATTGAACAATGATGATACCATTTGTGAACTGATCAACAAGAAATAAGATACATGCACACCCAGCAATTGACTGTTGGGGTAGTTCGTAATTGTGAAAATAATCATGCCCATTCCCACTCGACGTAGCGCTCATAGCCAGAGGCGCCGGATGCTTCAAGGATCTCAAACACCTCCTGGGGGGCGTTCTTTCCAGGACGCATTGGCCAGTGGGCCACGATTGTGTGGTTGCCTCTCATCTTCAACCCATATTTGCTTGTGAATGTGTCAAATCCTGTGCACCTTTTGTAAGAATCGAACAATTTACTGACATTGCAGAAAAAAGAGCTTGCTCTCTTATTTCTCATTTGGTCGGCGTCATTGTCATCGGTTGTCTCGGGTTCAGGGAGGTATTTCGCAGCACGAGCGACGTCCTGGTCAAGTGTATCCCTACTCCACATTTCCTCAATGTCACAGACAAAGAGGACAAGAAGCATGGCCTTTGGGTTTAGAATCTTCGGCTTCAGGAGTGGGCTAAAGAGGGCGAGGGTGGCGTCGATCCCAAGCACGTCTTTTTCTGCAGTTATGTATGTCTATATCGAATTAGCGTCGTCTTAAAAGCCATGATTGAGATCGAAATTAGAGGGACAAGGGGGTCGGGGTGGTCCAGGTGATTGGATTACCTCAATTCTGTCAAATCCTGGATGTCCGGGCTGCCGCTTGATGTATCCCGGTATACTCAGTGGATCGACAGATAGAACTCGAATTCTAACATCCTGCTTCGAAAGTTGACGACAGAAACCCAAGAGAATCTCTCGGAGGTAGATGAATAGCCTACCATACAGATCGTTTTTCGCAGGATAACTCGCAGTGTACGATCCATTGCATACTTCCAGGAGGTTCCAGCTGATGCGCGGATCTGCAGTGTCCGGCATAGGCCAAGAACGACTAGCACAGAAAATAGCACTATTTATGTTAGTGTATTGGTGAGTACATCGAGGGGTTGGAGAAACTGACGGGTTAGGAGTATTGAATTCTTTGCGTGAGCACCCGAAAGGCAACAAAATTCCATCGCGGCGGAACTTCATCGTGGCGACACGCCAATATCGAGGCTGTGCGTACAGAACCCTATGGAGTTCATCTACTCTCTTGTTTGACAACATCACATCTTGTCGATTGCGGGTAGCGTTGGCAGCTGGCAAATGATCAGGATACTGAAGAGAACTTCGGAGACGTTCCCACTCCTCTCTTAAAAGCCCTAAATGCAAGGATGCTTTGTCCTTTTTCCAGACCCGTTTGAAAATCCGACGGCGACGTTTCCGTGCAGCTTCGGAGCAGACGTCCTCGATCAATGGCAGGAGCTTTACTCGGAGTGCTGTGAGCATAGACACGGGTATCAAAGCTGAATACCACAAGTGAATCATGATAGGGGCGGCGTCCTCTGGTGGAAAATGGAAAGCCGTCAAGAGAAGAATGATATTCTGTTCGAACATCCCGTTTTGGATGCCACTCATCACCATCTCACATTGCCCTGAATACGTATCTGGCAAACGAGCGATTGTTTCGACTATGTTTCGAATGTCGTGTGATGCTATCACGAACTGTGTTAGTTGAAAGAACTTGTTGTTGGAGAACAGACAGTCTCTTACATATGAGAAGAACACGCATGTTGGGGGATGCATCATGACCTTCATTTGCATCCAGGCCTTCATTTGAATCCAATTTCAGCAAATCCAATGCTGGCATGCTTCCCCACCACGACATCTTGCCAGCATTCGGATTTGGTTCAGATGGGTCTCTTTTTTCAAAGAAAGTTGGATCGCGATCTTCTGTATGCCAGTCTGGCTTCCATGTCTCCTGCGCTAGAGCATTGTTACAATCCTCTTTGTGCGTGGGCCAATGTTCTTTTTGACAATCTTTGCTGCAGTACTGTTTTGATTTTGTTAGCACACGATGCAGAGCCTTTGAAGAGATCAAAGTGTTGGGGACTCACCACAACTAGATAGCAGCGGCCACATGCATTGTTGGCCTTGTTGGGACATTGTGAGCTTTTGTTATTCGCACAGAATGAGGGATTGAGAAACTTGTCAAATCTTGACATGATGAAGTCTGAATCTCTGCAAGGTTGATGGAATTTGAACAGCACAACTGAGGATCGAAAGGCTGAAGAATGAAGATGAACGAAGAACGAAGAATGAAAAACAAGAGAGACGGATGACGGACCAAGAAAAACGAATGAAAGAAAGAACGAGAGAATTTCCAGCAAGAAAATAGCTTCGACCTTGGATTACCGCCTCTGCATATTGTTGGTGTATGGTCACCACCAGAGGGATCACAACAAAACATCGCCCTTAATCTACACAAAAGCCTCTGACCTGCTTTTGCACTTATGCAAATCTAACCCTCGGCTGCTATCACCGCTTGAAGGGTGTTTTATACCGCCAAACGAGCATGGAAAGTGAGACCAAACTGATTACTTCTAACAAGGCCTTGATCAGCAGGTTGCAGGAACAACTATTCATCCAAAGATGAGATTCCAAAGATTATACACATCCCCTCAGTGACACTGTGTCGACTATTTAATTGACTAGATGGAAGGATTTAGGTGGATAATTTCTTTGCCTGTGCTGCCTATTCAGATGTTTTTGAGGTTTTACTGACTCTTAATAGCCGCTTTTAGTCCCGAGGCTCTCTTTCTGATTGCGATATAGTTTTCTGAAAACGGTTTTCGACAGTTTCCCAGCAGTAGTAATCGATATGTTGCTCTGGAAATTCGAAAATGACTGTGTATTGACTATTTCTATTTAAACATTTAGCCCATTCCTTGTCTCTCGGCACCCGGGTCCTATATTCTTCCTATGAACCTGCGTATCATCTTGGACACGGATAAGGAAAGCTAGTCGTTGGTTGCTTTTGCAACCAGTCAATTTATCAATCACTTATTTGAACTCTCCTATTTCCCTTTCAAACTGTTTCTCATCCGAAGTTCTGCTGCTTGACTACCCATCCTACTATGGTAACCACCACGGATTCGCCTCTTCCACTGACGACAATCTTTACACCGGCCATTGAATGCCTCACTGATTTCGGGTGATTGAATTCCCTCCACGCAGGCTCCAGTTCATTTTGGGCCAATTTAGGTCCTGTAGATCCCCAAAAATGTCTCCCATCGGGCTGGTCCCCAACGACATATTGTTCACCCGGGCTCGCTTGTCATGGTGGTTGGCCTATGGTCGGGAATTATACAAGCCCTAGGGAGACTATAGGGGCATGTTGCCCTATTTACTAGTAAGCAATTGGCACTACTATAAACCAAGATAGCGGCCAAGTAGAATAGACGCCGAGGTGATGTTACTATATACCAAGTAGCTGGACATTTGCTACACAAGCTTGTTGTCAAGACAAATACTAGCCCATTATCGAGGGTCGTGATCACAGTGCTGCGGTCGACATGAGCTGGACACATAAGCACATAAACACAGTCGGTACTACGAAAACCACTTCTGCTTCCATCATATCGGGGTTTTATAGTTGGAACGCATGTGGTGTTGAGCTCCGTTGGAAGTCCACTGACCTCACTTCAGCCCCGGTTCTGGCGTTTGCTTCACCCACCACAGCAGTTGTAGCACCGACAACCACAGCCACATCGACTCCAGAGTCAGAAGAGAAATCTTGGACGTTTTCAACAGTTGCTAAAGCAGGCGCAGTTGTTGGTGTTGCATTAAGTGTTATCTTGACTGTTCGGGGGGTTGGATTTTGGATACTTAGACGAAAACGCCGAGAGAAGAATGGAGGAAAGGAACCTTCTGAGCTCGCTGGAACTCAGAACCTTACTCCGCAGCACGCGATTCATGAATTAGATTTCAATCTTGTCTTTGAGAAGGATGGCGTTCGGGGGGTACGTTCACAATTGAAAGAACCAGTTGATCTGGAAGGGCCAGGTGCGAGATCAGTGGATCTGGATGCATCGCATGATCTCATTGTATAGCTGATTGGAGTATGATTGAAATGTACTCAATCAGCAAGCCAATAAGCCAATAAGCCAAGAACATAACCCTTTGGTCTTTGGCAGAAAAAATGACACGTGAGCTATAATTCTATAGATTATTGACTTCGTTAGTCAGGGCTTGATTATCGCCATACTCTGTATGCAAACCATAGTTTGTTTAGACTAATTTCCTCGTGAGAGATATTATCATTTAATAAATTTCTTAGCTTTTCAAGTAATTTGTACGGGTGATGGATGAAACATCGCGGTAATATTTTATTGGTTTCTATGACCTTATCTACCTCAGCAAATGTCGGCCCTGCAGGCTAAATACATAATAATCACACACACACACACACACAGCCCGACGTGTAAGACGAGCTCATTTACGGAGCAATTGTCGCTTCGCATATTCTCAACAAAAATTTCCAAATCCCGGTACTCTGTAGGATACGAACCACAGGCCATAGATGTGGGTCGCTAAACCATTCCCCTAATGCGGACCTATGTTGTACTTTTACCATGTAGGGCTCCAGAGTTAGATCGTAAAAATGGAGTTACAGTTTTTTGGCATTGTTCATACATCATTAACAATATACAATATAGTTCACTGTCTCCAATGCCTCCACTGCCTCCATTTGAGAATAAACGACCAAACTTTGGCGACAGTGAAATACCTAAAATACCTAAAATACCTACTCCATAGTCCCCACAAGTTAGATTAGTCCCACGTGCCCACGTGGGCCGAATGTTAGATCGTCTGATCCCAACATAGGAGATTTCTCTTCCTTTAACATCCACCTCACCAAATATTTCGATTTTACCACTCCCAGTAGAACGTGTAGACCCCAATAGATTCTTCTAACATGTGAAAACTCCTCAACAAAGCGTGGGCAGATCGAGGAACTGATCGACGATCGAAATCCCCCCCTTTTTGGCCCCACCAGGAAGACAAAATGGGACCGAGTCGGGGGACGTTGAACGATTACTCCGTAAAGAACGCTGTGCTCTCCACCCAAAAGTACACGTATAGGGGCGGTTACCATATCCATTGAGATCGGCAGTGTCGTGCTCTGGGCGGGTCAGCACAGTGTTACATGTATACTAACAAAGATGACGGGAAAAAAAATTGTGAATTATTGAAGGCAATTACTGAAATTGTTTCCGTAACTCCGTATAGAATAACTGAAAAATGAAGGCAAAGATTATCTTTGGGGATATCATGTTGTCTGACACCCTAGCTGGCAGTCATGTCGCCCAATCGCAAAAAAAAGAGCACTCGGCTCAGAACTAACTAATTGATCCATGTTTGGAAATATACTGCGTAACTCCATGTGTAGTTATGTGATTCCCATACCTACGATGTCCGTACTTGTCTCACGAATGGAGTATACAGAAAAACGGTGGAGGAACGTACGTGAGCAGTACTTCTTACTTCGTACTGCGTACTGCATACTCTGTAGATATCACCCGTTTTACAATATAACATACTTTTCGGGATTCGGAATTCAAAACCCAAATATCTCGAGCTGCATACATGGGAGGATTTGCACCACGGGAACCCCTGAAGTAGAAGGTCCTTATCAGCCACCAACCACTCTAAAAACCTTGGCAGAGCTGGATTTGAGAAACGTTTAACCAGAAACAGTCTACCGGGACAACCCTGGTCTAAAGTGCTGGATCAACAGACTCTGGTCCCTCTAGCTAGAAATGGACTACGGTGACAGCCTTATTGATCCAAACAGTTCGGGACCCTGTCCCGGTATTCTTTAATACGAAATATAGCCCTAAAAAAGTCTTGGCAATGGTCTCAGGATCACCAAGCTGTTCCGAGGGGAAAGAACGGAACTACGGAGTAATCCATAGACGCTCACATCTCATATGATTCTTAAACAAACCCCACTTCTGCTCATCTGAAGCTTCTCTGGTTCCACTCAGATAGGCTTTTTCAATGTCTTAAATCCTCGCCCTTTATTTATGGAGTATATGCAGATCACTACAGCGGAAAACCAGCGATCATAAGCGGCTATCATAAACCATGTGGCCTAGTTGCCTGCCTATTTGAGAAACTCGTGGCCTCCCGGTGTAATCTTACGTCTAATTTGATCAGCGACGTTTTGATTATTGGGGTCGCCAAGAAGTTGGAAGAAGCAAGCCCTGAATTTGGGTTTTTCATGGCTTGAACTCCGAAGCTAAACGCTGCATATACAACTTAGCATTTCAGGTACTGTTTAATTGCATGTCTCAGTCTTGATCGCCATTCTCGGAGCCGTTGTGAAACTGAGTCTTGGAGTTCACCGGGAAAAGGGAAGACGCTAGAACACACCAAGAATTACAAGACATGTAGTCTATAGACTAGCTTTGAGTTTATGCGATTGAACACTCCTACGACGTAAGTGTTCATAAAAAAATTTGTTTTTTGATATCTGTTTCGATATTGCCGTGGCCTACTCCGTAGGCCATTGATTACTTTCCAAGCATCCCTTGGCATACAGCCATTGTCTCACACTCACATAGCTCGGAATCATGCATTGGAGGCGAAGTGAAAGAAGGTGGATCTAATCACAGCCGGATTGTTATGTGTGCTGTATCATCCTTCTTTCAGCTGATCTCAGTACTTCTGCTAGCTAATGTTCAGCTACTTTTTCTGCCAAAGCCTTAAACTCCGAGCACATGATATTGGAGAGCGCAGATTCAGAGTGGGGGTAAAAATCCCCGGTAAGATTGCTTAATTTATTTTTTCAGTATGTCACCCACCATCCAAATCGGGACCCCTGGCCTGGGTAGTAGGGGTGAAAAAAGGAACAACACATTGTATCCCATGTGATGCAAAATAAAACCGAACTTCAAAGACAGAAACAAACGCCGGGTTGTTCTCTCAAGAAAACAGAAAATCTAGAACCCACGACCGCGACCACGACCACGGGGGGGACCTCCGCGCCCTCCACGGCCTCGTGGGCCACCACGGCCACCACCGCGGCCACGGTCTGTCTCCTTGCGCGCCTTGTTCTTGGGCTTGGGAGCGTCGTCGACGAGGAGGGTATCAAGGGGAAGACTGTCGGGGAGGATGTAATAGCGAATCGTGGAACCGCGGATGTTGATAGTGTCGAGAGAAATGGTGTCACGGCCCTTGGGGGTCATCTTGACAGCCCGGAGAGAGGTGTTCATCTGAGGAGAGACGGACACAATAGTGCCGTGAAGGATTGTGCCTAGATGAGGGAGTCAAGTTAGAGAACACAGTTCTTGCGCCTATTTTCGAGGGTGGACATGTTCGGCGGAGGTTATTGGGGTTTGCGGGGATTGCGCGGGGGTTCTCACCATTCTTCAGCTCAACGGTCACCGTCTCATTGGCACATTTCATCAAAAAGCTAGAAGGATCATTAGATGTCAGCAGGAGTGGGTTTGATGGGTGCTTGGTGTGTCGAGCGGAGCTGGTAATTGCCGCGCACAATGAAGGTAATCACATACCGGACGAGTTTCATGGTGAATCAGTAAGCTGCAAGCTGAGGACGGTCTTAATTTAATAAACTGTCAAGACACCAGCAGATAGCTAGGGATTGTGGGGGCAAAAAACGCGTTGATTTTGATGATGCTGTTGGACCACAGAGTCAGAGAAGATCTGATCAGGTGAGATTTGTCACGTGATTTGAGTTTCTCTTGACATCTTCAACCTCCGCAACAAGCAGACTTTTTGTTAGACATGTCTGTTAGAATACTGAAACCAATGCTGCCAAATTTTATTTACCAGAATTTGTTTCACCTTCGACAACACTAGTTCTGATCGTCTGTGGCATGTTCAATCAACCCAATCTTCCACCAGTTCAAGCGTTGAGAAATGTCGAGTTTCTAGGCTAACTAAGCAAACTTGACTGTTGATCCTTCTTCAACGGCTTTCATGCACTAAGAGTTGATATGCAGGTGCATCGTATCACATAGGATCAACGTGGGATCAACACGAATGCCATGTTTGTATCCCACCTAGTGTACTATGGTTGTTGACCTGAATTTGGGCAGAGTGACATGAGCACCAAGGGTTGGTTTGGTATATGATTTCAAATCATTTCTCTCTGTTGGAAAAATGGCTGTCAGCATTTCGGCAGACTTGTAATTTACGCTAGTAGAATGAGATAGGAATGGCCGATTGTTTCATCGGGCTCAACACGACATCTCCAACGTACATAGTACATAAATATAAGCAGGGCATACTGAACAGTACAACCTAGTAAAAGTAGATGAGACCATCCAAATGCAAACAGCCCCCAACTCCCCAAGGATACAGAATGAATGAAAACTAGGGCTACATCGAAAGGGTTTGACTTGGCCGTCCCTGGCCAAGTCTGTCATCACATATAACAGTATTGGTCCCAAACCCACGAAATTAAGGATCGCCGTTTGTCCCGAGTTTTTTTAAAAAAAGGGTTCGGAAGATGGCCTTATTTCCTACTCCGTACTCCGTTCTCCGTACTCCATAATCGGCCACGAGGCACAAATGATCAACCGTGCATTAACGTATTTCACTACCGAACGGTCCACATCACCAAGTGAGTGGCCCAGCGCAAAACACATGGTAAATGCGACATATTCTATATTTACATCTCAACAACCATGTTTTTGATCTAGCTCCTTTTCTGATCGATAGGCATGGATAAGATTCATTAGCACCATATCTCAGTTTCAAAGAGAGTAGGAGGCCATATTATCATCATTTTGAAAATTACCGAAAATTACATTGTCAAAAACTAGAAATGTATATATCGGAATGATAAAGTTGTGAAGATTCTCCAAACTCTCTAAAGAGACTAGTTATCGTTGAGAAAGTGGAACGCTATAAGGAGAAGTCCCTGTAGACCGTCGTTGTTGAGATAGAAAAGTATAATAACTATATCTAATTTACTATGTGTTTTTTGTGCTGGACCAGTGTGGACCGTTCGGGAGTGAAATACGTTAGTTAAAAAACCATGTCTTAAATCAAAGTGATACAACAGCGGATCCCCTGTGGAGTGAGACGATCATGACGGTGAGTCTAGGGGCGATTGGATTTTTGATACGGAGTAGGAGTACGGAGTACTGTCTGGAAGTACAACTATGTACGGGAAGTGGGAAATTTTTCTAGGGCGCTAAATCAAAACTATATCATGACCCTGACAAATTATCTTTTTGTCTTGGCTGTGTTTCCTGTTTTTCTAACAAGCTCCACCATTGCTTACAGCTTTTCCAGTTTGATACACGGTTGCCTACTCCGTACAATGATCACGACCCGGGTATTTGTCGATCCAGTCCCAGTTCAATGGAACTACAACATACTTCGGAGCTAAAACGAACTTGGTGGCTTTACTACATATCTCTACTAGAACAGGATTAACTGGGGCCGAATTCTTAGCATTTGCCTACGATGTAGGTATCATTTACCTAGATGGGAACATTGGCACTTTTTAAGATCTTCTTTTATTTTACAACAAAAGATCAAAATACTGCGTTTAGTCTTCATTATAACTATGGGTGTTGCTCCTATACATGTATGGTTCGCAATTTAAACTCTTTTTTCTTTTTTCTTTTTTTTCCCCCCAACGGCGCCTTTGTGGGGGCCAAGACTGATAGGGGACAAGTATCGGGTCGGGGATGATGGAACTCACGACTTCAAGCGAGTTATTGAGGAGCTTTTTCGTATTTCCAAATTTCCAATTCAGTTTCGAATTGCATAAGGTGGAGTTTCGGAGTTCCTAGCCACGCGCTAGACTATAGAGAGCGTCATGGCCCCCAATCCGCCCCCATTTACCACAATGGGGGCTAGAATTCAATGCCCAGGCCAAGATTATCATCTCCCCTTAAGAGGATCATCACTGTACAAACTATGGCCCCAGTGTCAATCAGTCCCGAGTCCATTTTTCCACAAATTCTCTGTTTTACCCGTCAATTGTGGGGGTCAAAAGTCCGACTCTGCTCGTGGTGGTTCTATCGGCCCACCTCATTTGAAGATCCTGAGGTTTCCTTTTTTTCCCTTTTTAATTTTTTTTCACACTGAGCTTCTTATAAACCAGGCAACCAATGGTCTATCGTAGATGCAATTAAGACAGTAAACAAGCGGGTAGTGGGCGCAAGAGTAAGTGACCCGGCACTGATCGATTCACGCCAGTGGCGCACAAGAAGTCTAGAAGTTGGTGTTGGTTTCTAAACTTGTGGGCCAGCAGCGCTACCCAACTGGGACATTTGAGATCATAAAACGATTGCGGGGGTCACTAGTTAACGCCCGGTGCTGGATATGGGCTTTTAAATACTTCATCGCGCCCGTTCTGTGTTCCCAATTGAAACCCTCATGAAAAAAAGCCTTTGATTTACCATACTGAGGGAATGCTCTGATCGCGATACCAAACTGTATGTTGACTGCCTTTCACGAGTGCCGCCTTTTCCCTTATACTCAATCTTGGCCCCTTTCCCCCTATCAGAGTGCTTGCAATCTTACAGGTCTGAGACCTATATAGTTCCTAATGTTTCCCAGAGGATCTGGCTCACAGGAATCATTTTCTTCCCGCAGGAATCAATCAAATCTGCCGGTCTCAGACTCGCAATCCATCGCTGGACTTTCTTCTCCACTAGACCTGTCAGTGGAAACTCCCGACCTTTCACCAAGCGTTCTTCCGGGACCAGACTCTCACTGGCATATTCAACACATTCAGAGTTCTATTTCTGCTGGGCAAGGTGGTTCGCAATCAACACGAGGATTTGCACTGTCACTTCCCTCACATCATTCAACAACGAATACCAGCACGAGTCAGCCTTACACTCTGCCAGGCTTGAACTGTCCATCCACAGAGTCAACGGCGCAGTCTTCTATCGAGGACATAACTCCTATTAAAGAAGAGATTAGATCGGAATATCCACGGTACGTCAAGCTAAATCGCCGTAAGATACGAACTAGGTTTTGTGCTGACTAGGGCATCCTCTTCACAGCGACCTTGACATCTCATCATACCCCATGTCAGTAGCACCAGGCCCTTATTTTGCTGGCCCAATGCAGCACAATAATCCCCGTAAGAAGTTTATTGATATATAGTTTCAAGAGGCGTTTACTGACGCTTTCAGAATATGCCTGGACAAACCGGCCTTATCAGCCTATGCAATCACCAGGACAAATGAGCCCGCCATTTCCACCTTCACATCCGTTATACCCTTCATCGAGCTATCCGATGGATTATCCCGGTCACTCAAATGGGTCCCTGCATGGATATCAACAGCAAGAATCTCATTTACCGGCGTCTTATCTCGCAGGACCTGGCAATCCTTCCCGTCACAGCCAGCCTAGAAGGTAACCTTGGAAGCCGATTGATTACCTGGCTTCGGAAAAAGACTGACATTTCTAATTAAGTCCACCTATCGCTCGGCCCTACCACTCCCAATCTGCTTCAGGCACTCCTCAGTCAGAGCAGCCTCTCATGACATCGTAGGTGGAATTAACAGCTCGAAGTGCAAAAGTGCCAATGACCCATTTGCTAACATCCAGTACTAGTGCCCCTCCTTATATGATAAACCAACCTTCCTACTACTTCCCCGACACATTGGCCATTCCGTGAGTTGAGTCAATGAACCCGAAGAATGTAGCATACTAACCGGAAACCAAAACTAGACCGCACCCCCCCTTGATCAGCTCGCAGCCACCATCGATGGCCGCCGAGTCAATTTACTCTTCACCTGAATCAGCTGCCACTACGGATCCTGACCATCCAGTCCGAGTACTCAGCTTGCGCCCACGACCGCAATGCTGGGACCATGGCTGCAATGGTCGTGAGTTCTCAACATTCAGCAATCTCCTCCGTCATCAGCGAGAAAAGTCAGGAGTGGTGGCAAAGGCTGAATGCCCAATTTGCGGTGCCGTGTTTACACGTACAACAGCACGCAACATCCATGTTGCGCAGGGCAAGTGTAAAAGCTCAGCCAGGGAATCATCCGCTGGTTAGATGGTAAATGCACAATTTTTGATTTGGCGTTTAAGCGAAGGGGCTCTGTTCTAGTGAAATTGGGAATTTGGTTTAATTCATGTGAATTTAGGGAAGCCTAAAATTCTTCGAAAGAAAAAGGCCTGATGTCAAAAGAGAACTTCTCGTACATACAATTTCTTGGCATCGTAATAAATAGCGGCCACGTGATGCTTCGGCCCGTGCCATTTGTGAGTCAGTTGAACTGCTCTCTGTATCACGGATTAATTATATTCTACCGTAAGAATGCTTTTTGTTTCTCACGTCTTTCTAGAACTGCTCTATCTATCTCCATATTTGTGTCTGTTACCAATATCTTTGTTGCCAGTCTGAATTGTAACAGTGCCCATGGCCTCCATCTTCACCTATGACCCTGACCCACCTCGGGTGTCATCCCCGTGGTCAACTTCGGGATCGTCGACTCCCCAAATTAATACATCTGGTAGTCGCGGTTTGGCTATCCGCACGCGCTCCAGTACCAATCCACAACGCGTCGACCCTGAGTTGTTATCAAACTATGGAATTTCCAAATTGGAGCCAGAGCCTCAAGAAGGTCCCACTGAGTACAAATTGCATCTTCTGCTTCGACCCAGGCGCCCCTATCTCTCAATGTCGACTGGGCATGTAATAGCGGGCTCGTACCATCACCACCACCGCGCCACGCCAAGCACGTCCATCTCTGTTTCTCCAAGCTTGGAACCAACACCAAGACCCATGCAAGCCAAGTCTACCCAGAGCCGCCACCAACGGCTACAAGGGTTGACTACCCAGCTATTGTGGCGCTTGCAACAATCCTCACCTTTTCACTCATCCACTGCCTCTAACCTTGTGGTGCCCGTTCTTCCCGAGGAAGCCCTGGAACTGGGTGTGCCCTCTAAACCCGCCCGCTTGCTTCCCGGTCTTGAAGAGAGTCAAGGTGCCTTGTATGAGATTGGTGTCAGCGATGATGGCACTTTCGTAGGTCTCACGCAAGATGAGCTGGATGAGAGCGTTGCAAATCTCCAGGCTATGGCTGCTAGTCTGGGGTGCAAAGTCGAGATCCTTCGCCGAGTTGTGGTTGGGGATTGTGAATGGGCCGAGGATTTGCCATCTGCAGCTACTGACGAAACCAAAAACAAAACCGAAAGTCTCTGGGTTGCCGAGGCTCTGGTTAGCCCCGATCTGGAATTTTACAATATTTCCCCGACCAAGTCCAATGACGACACGAAAACCAATGCAAATCCAGAGCTTTCCAACACTTCGGCCTTGGACGAGAACTACTCCCACACAGAGCAGATTCGCATTTCTCTCACAGGCCTAAGCACCGCAGGAAAGTCTTCGTTGCTGGGTACATTGACATCTTCTGCGCTTGACAATGGAAGAGGCAAAAGCAGGCTGAGTCTGCTCAAGCATCGGCACGAAATCACATCAGGCAAAACCAGTTCGGTTGCCCAGGAGCTGATCGGGTACACTGCTGAGGTGCCAACAACCGTGGTCAACTATGCTTCCGGCAATGTTGCCGGCTGGGATGATATTCATGCCGTTTCCAAGGGAGGTCGTTTGGCTTTTGTTTCCGATCTACCCGGTTCTGTTCGGTATTTGAAGTCTACCCTGCGAGGACTTGTGAGCTGGGCTCCGCATTATGTGATGCTTTGCATTCCAGCTAATTGTGGCGCCAATAGAACTGAACAATCACAAATTGATACGTGTTTGTCATATCTTGAACTTTGCCTGAAGTTAGAGGTTCCTGTGTTGATTGTCATTACCAAATTGGATCTTGCGTCCCGCAGCGGACTACGGGATAATCTTGGAAGAGTTCTATCTGCGCTCAAGGCAGCCGGGCGGCTACCTGCAATGCTACCTGCATCGCCTGCAGGTGACAAACCACTTGATCTTCAGCAAGTCAGCACGTTGGACAGCACCCAAGTACAGAAAGTGTGCGCGGCAGCTGATGGGAATTGGGCACACACCGTACCTATTATGCTCACCAGTGCTGTAAATGGCTCTGGCATTGGAAAACTCCACGCCTTCCTTCGATCTCTTCCCATTCCCACACACCCCTCTCAGAGAATTCTTCACGTTCCTAAAGGACTACCAATGCCCTCTCACAACTCCGCCAATATCTTTGATGTGGACGAAGTGTTTGCAATCCCTCCCTCCAAAGTCTATTCACTGGACTCGGAGAAAGGCGGCCAAGAAAACCGCGGTATGGTTCTTTGCGGGCTAGTCCGTCACGGGAAAATTTCCATCGGCAATGAAATGGTCATTGGCCCCATCGTAGTGGGCGTTCCAACTGGCCAAAGCAATGAGCCCCAACCGCCGGGAGGGTCACTGTCCCGCAGTGGGCCCGGCCCGCCGGGTTGCTTCCCGGCGTCCTTCCCGCAGGCCTCATTGTTCGGCAAAGATTCCCAAGCAAGATGGCAACGTGTCCGTGTTGTCAGTGTAAGAAACCTCCGACTTCCCGTCCGCCGTCTGATTAGAGACCAAGTGGGAACAATCGGAATCGAACCCATTGGGGTTTCAGAAGACGGCCGTCTGCCCCGTTTCGGTCGCATCCGCAAGGGCATGATCCTTGCAAACTTCCACGCCCCACTCTCGTCCTCGAATAGCACCTCGCCTGGCTCCTCGTTATTGGTGCTACCCTTCCACACAGGATTCACCGCTATCTTCCGGTCTACCGAGTTCTCGGTTCCAAATTCCCCTCCACTCTTGATTGGCGGCAATGCTATTGCATACATTGCCAATGTTCGAGCTACTGTCCGTGTCATTGGCATGGCGTTAACGGGGACTGGCGAGGAGATATCCCCTGAGCCGCCTTCTCCGTCGGAACCTGAACTATTCAGCTTTGATGGCGATGAGAATTCTCCTAGTGAGAAGTCAACTAGCAATTTTACTTCAAACAATACCGAGGATGGTGCAGGTGATGCAGCTCGCCGTCGTCCCCCGGCAATAGATATCAGCAAAGTAATGTCTGGCGTTTCGTCTGCCTCCATTGTTGGAGCTGCTTCCTCTGCAGAAGCCTTGAAGGAGGACGTCAAGATTGCCTTTGCGCTAGTATCGTCTGTTGAATGGGTGGAGCTTGGGTCTCAGGTTCTCATTATGCCTGGTGTCTCCACTGCGTCTGTCGCATCTCAATCCGGGGCTACGGTAGCATCTGCACCTGGCTCTAGCTCTGTTTCTGGCACGGCGTTCATGTCAGGGTTAGAAGGGTTTGTGGGGACTGTCTGCGAGGTTCTTCCTGGAAGAATTCCAGTTGCGGAGAACTAGACTGAAGTCCAGCTAATTTCTCACGGCAATTGATGGCATGCTTCTTTTCTATGATTTGCGAGCGTTTTTTTTTTGAGCCAGCCATCTAAATGTCTGCTTTCAGCGTTCATAGCGTGTTTGTGTTTTTAGTTTTATTCTCATGTTTGTCAATATCTGGACTGAGTGTGCACTAGCTGTCAAAATAGGACACATCTACGAAATTTCCAATGATGGAAGGGTGCAGTATCATTGTTTTAAGAAAATGTTGTAGCAATTGACTATGTTACTATGGATTGTCTCGTATTCTCGACTTGGGCGCACCGACCCGCCCAAAAGCAAGATACAAGGCAGATCGGTTGGTAGCAACGCAAACGGTCCTACTTGATGGCAAGCAGAGCCAACGAAAAGCTCGTCCTCGGCATATAGTTTCTTAATAAGGCAGGCCATCCCCCAAACACAAGCGGTCAAGAACGCGCAGTGTCCCGTCGGATCCGCCTTCGAATCATCTCTATCCCATTGCAATGTCGTTTTTTTCGCTTGGGTATCTCCATCAACTTTGTTGAGCAAGCGCCGCAAAGACGCTCGAATCGACGCCAGACCTATCCACAATTTCATGGGAGGACTGCGTTTCTGGTATTTGCGTCATAGGGCACGTTATCCACCTTTGCGCTGGTCGTTAGGAACACTCGGGTGGCGAGAGAAGGTGCTAGTCGAGCCGATGGTGGCACTGGCATTGCGAAGCTCAATCTTCTTACGCTCCATCTCGAGCTAGATTCCACAGTATTAGCTCCATTTGCTTTGCGATTGACGACTGAGTATAGTTAGACGACTTACCACCTTGCGCACTCGAGCCAGAGCAGCCGTATCTCCCTCCACGATCGAACGGCAATCATCAACGCGGTAAGGAGCAGCAATTGTCACAGCATCGGCGACAATGATGTTGGGGCCGTTCCATCGCGCGGGCATAGTGCGGCTGAACGCATCAAATAGGTCCTGGGCCTGTGTAGTGACGCCCTTACCACGACGCGCCTCACGATCAAGCGCTTCACCGATGGCCTTTGACTCGCGGGCCCTAAGCGCACGGATATCGAGTGCCTGAATCGAGGGTTGTGCGTCTGTGAACGAGGACGAGTTGGAGTTCGAGGACGGGGCAAGGGCAAGAAGCTGGAAGTTCTGGATGCGCGAGATGGGGATCACATGGTAGTCGCCGTTCTGCGCCTGTTTAGCGTCACCGGGGTTGGGTGCGGGGGCCGTGTTGATGGCCACGAGGTTGGTGATTGGGCATGCTGTGAAGAGTGTACCTTCGAAAGTCGATTGGAGTGGCTGTGCGGTCGTGATACGAATGCTAAAACAAGAAAACGGAATAGGTCAGTGCCTGCGACTTTGTGTACACCATCGTTGGCGGATAAGACTCACCGGGCACCGATCGCCCCGCTCAGTGCTGCCTCCAAGGGCACTATGGGTGTCGCCATCCCGGGGCCTACTGCGTTACCAGACTGTTTCTGCGCAGAGGCCTTTACTGAAACCTGGCGCTTGTTCTCCGCCATAGACCTATAGCTCTAGCCTCCACGTGTGAGCTGCTTAGCGACCACGATAGGATGATCCCCTCCAGACGAAAGAGAATCCCGTTGACCGTTGGTAGCGCAGTAGTCAAGTCCTATACGACGGGGTCAGGACATTGGAAGCAGATGAGCACAAGTTGAAATCGGCTTGCCCTGCAAGGAGCTATCGCAGCCCGGATTGTTGGTCGAGGGTGGGCTGGACGGTGCTGTCAATCGGCTCCTCTGTTGAGAAATGAGCGTGGCTCAGGTGGAGCAGGCAAACTGGCACAACCCCAAAAGAAGAGAACAGAAAACAAGCACCACACCCAAACCAGGAATTTATGGGTGAACAATGGGCTTGATGGCTTGCGATTAGATGGCAGGGTCGACGTTGCACGAATGCCCTTTTGGGTTTAGTGCTAACATTCGATTACTTCATCGTCGCCTCAGGCAACGATCTATGTCAAAACAATGTAAAGCACGATATCATCGTGTGATTCCATTTAAGAGGACAAGTTCACATTCATGAATCAGTTCTTTATACCTCTTCTATCCTCTTTACAAAAGCCATATTGGGAATCTTATCGCCATGTACGCATTCGGCTTGTCTTTTCTAATGGTCTGTTCGGATTGTTACGTCTTCACAGGTGAAATATTCCGAGATTCCATCAGTGTCAGGCCACTGTCAAGCCAGGAATGGTGTATGACCCTCGGCTTGTTTCGAGATTCTATCCCGAGGGATGCAATCTGCGAGCAATCTAGTCGATGTAACTCGACCAGTCTATCCCGCGCCCAAACCAAGTGCTGTATACCAAGGCGCCACAAGTCTAAAAAGGCTCGATTTTCTTCTATCCAATAAGGTTTATACTACTGGCCTAACATACAGTCTAGTGGATATAGACTAGGCCACTTCGCTTACCTCTCATTGGGTAATTTGTCATTCGACAAGTTCCGCAGCTTCAGAGCTATGGCAGCGCTAATTCACCGTACCGGTTCGTGGAAGGAGAGCTTATTATGAAGTTTTTGAACTGCACACAGAGCATGTAAGAGGAGGTTGTGTAGGAAGGTGGCTCCTCGGACGTTGGGGAGGTCAAGAGGATGGTCGAGGCCTTGGGGGAACTTTACTGATCTCTTGTGAGGTACCTATCGCCCGGGGCATTGGCGACAGGTTAAAGACTGTTCATGGATACAGAGAAGATGTGGTGATAGGTAGTTCCTAGAAGGGCTCAGGAGAAAGGTCCTGGCTCGGATATGACTGGAATGGATGTATGTTTTAGAGGCAAACAGTAGATTTATGACTTCCAAGTATACATCGTTGTGCAAGGTACAGAGTTCTTCATAGCCGATGCTAAGAATAGTTCAGAGATGTCTTTTTAGATGTCTTTTTAGACGTCTTGTATAGATATTTTGCTTGTCTTCTTCAGTTTCATACTCAGACGGCAGACGAAAGCAGAGAAAGGCTTGAATTGTGAAATGGACTTTTCTATGAAGCATCGGAATTTTCCTTAAAGGATCGCATAACTTTTTGCTTCAACGTCACCTCTATAACCTCGCTAGAAATAACTAGGAGCTGGCCTAATGATAATCCTGGTTTACAAAGAACAAAGATCCAACCCTCAACTCATCCCATTAGTGAGTTTGGCCGAGTTGGTCTAAGGCGCCAGGTTAGTTTCATCCCCTCTCTCAAACTCCAAATCCGAGTTTCCACTAATCATATCACAGACTCAAGAGAACTACCTCTTTCACTGTTTCAGTGAGTCTTCTGGTCTCGAAAGAGGCGTGGGTTCGAATCCCACAGCTCACATTTTTTTTGCACTTTTGACACAAGTCTTCTGATTGGCTCTGACATTTGTAATTTGTGGGGCAGGAGGGGCATTCCACTCCATGGTTGGAAAATCAATCCTCCCGAGGTCTGTGCCTGAATATTTGTGTCAAACACCTCCGGCGAGCAAGCGCATCCATGTGCTGCTCGTAGCTGCGCTCAGTCTGAAATTTCCCATAGCAGGTTTCGGATTCCACCCAGGAGTCGATATAACATGTTGCGGTAACATGGCCGAGTGGTTCAAGGCGCCAGGTATGTAAAATCCGCTTGCCCCAGTTTAGAAAAAAATACTAATTCTCCCAAAGACTTAAGAGAATCACTGATTGTGAGCGTTCTGGTCACGAAAGTGGCGTGGGTTCGAACCCCACTGTTACCATTTCTTTTTCTTTTTCTTTTTCTTTTTTCTTGTTACGTACCAAGTAAGGTCCTTCTTAGAGACTCAAAGAAAAACTTTTAAAATCTATCCGGGAAGCTCTAAAGTCTTGATAACCGTGGCACACCACGATCTTAATGACCCCCTCTTCATCTGACCCCTCCATGCCTGAAATTTCAGTACCGCCTTCCCGATAGGGATCGAAATCACCAAGCCTCAAGGCTATCCTCAACTCCTCCGTGCTGGGAACTCGGACTGTTGCTTCTGAATCGCCAACTGCAACTGGAATCGGATCGAAGATGGATTGATCAACTTCCATCACTACTGTAGCCATAAAGGCAAAACTTATTAACCGATCTAAAGCCTCCCCCTCTTCCCCCTTGAGCTTCTGGTGTAACGATCGAGCCCAGGCCAGAGGGAATAGAGTGTTGCCGTGATCGGCCATAATTTGGTCCCCCACAGCAACCATAATGTCGGTCTGTCAGATGAAACTTTAGGTGAGCTCCTGGAGATCGTGTTCGGTCAACTGTGGGTCCACCAAGCACGTATAGCGTAGGCCAATTGTGCACATACCCCCTGTTCTAAAAAGAACAAATCCATCGGTAAAGGTAACTCCTCGCTGCCGGTCCCTTTAGTTGTCCCCGCTTCTTATATTTCCGAACGGGGCTCGTGTTTTGTTCTGGGGTGTGGGCCTTGACAAGTCCCGCCGCACCAAGGCAATTTTGGTGCTGCGATATGGTACTGCGAGGTACTACGGGACTAAGTGCTGTAGTACTATTGTAGCACTGGTTTTAGTACTACGCTAGGATAATTCTACTAAGAAGGCTTCGTACGTAAAGAAGTAGTAGGAATAAAGAGCTTCTCTAGCTACCGAAGTCCAATTTCATCAGAGGTCTAGCCGTTAGTACTAACTTCTAAACGCTAATCCTCTGGAAGGCCTTCGAACCAAGATTCAATAAAGACTTTACCTTTAAAAATCACACATAAGGGAAGGGCCTACCCTTAGGTATTCGTACATTTAATAGCAGTTACCTATTCACGATTCCTAGGTTATAAAACGAAGCGCTAACCGTAGTATTTACTCTGTATAATAACCTTCGCAGTTACAGTTAATCCTATTATGAAACCGGTCTTATCGAAGTTATAAATGTTATCAGGGTCGATTCTAAATTAAAGGATTATCTTCTAAACCAAATTAAACCACTCCCTAATGATTTTCGGGTCTTCGTATTTCGCACGTTTGTAATTATATCATTTCGAGAATCGAGAGGAAAGAAAAAGACGTCGTTTCACAAAATTATATACCTATATTTCGCCGACTGAATGAACCGGGGTAGTACCACGTTTTTTAAGAAGAAGATCCGCTAGACTTCCGCAAAGCTCGAAAAGCCCGAAACCCGACCTGACTCGACCCTCAAAAGGGTCGGGTTTCGGGCCTATTCCTAAAGCTCGTAGCGGGCTTCGGGCTTTTAGGTTAGGCCCCTAGCTCGAAAGAGGGGGGCCCCCTAAGCCCTCCCTTCGACTAAATAATAAAAATATACTAATTTCTTATAACTATATAAATAATATAGGAATTCCTAGTAATTTTAAGTATTTCGATTATATCGTTTACTTTAAATTTAAGAAATCATTAATTTATTTTAAGTATATATTAATATATTATAATTAATTCTAATATAAACTAATAAGACTAATATATATTATTCTTTATATACTTCCTTTTCCTCCTTAATATATATAGCTAAGTACTATAACTTAATAATAAAGGATCGCTAATATTATTATTATTAGTATTATTATTATTATTATTAATATTAATTAAACCCTTAGAACTCTTAGGCTATTCTTCTATATTACTAATCTATTTAAATTTAATATTATTAAGCTTATTATCCTTTTCCTCTCTTAATACTTTAATCTTATTTAGAGAGAAGAATTATTTAAGCTTCTTTATCTTATATAATTTAAGGTTAAATCTTAATATATAAAGAAATAATATTAACTCTTTAATAATCTTAGCTTTTATATAATTATAGTAATAATAGTAAATATTATAAGTAGTATTAAATAATCATTCTATATCTATATTAATTACTAGAATTATAAGAATATCCTATATAAGTAAAGTAATTATAAGAAAATAGTTATAATTCTCTTACTAAAAAGATAATAGTTTAGAATTAATAATATTTATATAAAATTAGTAACTAATATTTATTAAAATAAGACTAAAAGAAAAGTATAATTTACTATTATTAAGATATTAGATTATCTTATTACTAACTAGCTTTACTTTAGGTTTCTTTAGATAAAGTAGATTATAAAGAGCTATACTTAGTCTTAATCTAAGAGAAAAGACTATTAGGCCTTAACTAATAACTTAACGCTCTTAGTAAGGTAAGAAAGTATCTTAGAATAAAGCTTAATATTTATTAAGCTATTTCTTTATCTACCATGCAGGGAAACCATAAAACCAAAATACGGTCGTGCTACTATTTTATTACAGTATCGATGCTTGATACCGTAGTATTACAGTAAAAAGTAGGTAGCAAAGTGAGGAGTAGTATTTACCTAGTAGTAGTACCGTAGCAGCATTGATATAGTTACTAAGCAATCGACTCTGTATCCCAAAGTGATACGTAGCTTTAAAGTTACGGTATCGACTAAAATATATAGTAGCGGCCTACTACATAGCGATACGTAGCGATACCGTAGTAAGGGTAGTGCTACTACTCGGGTATCCTACTACTTAACAACAGCGGCAGAGCTCCTTCCCCCAGAGGTCAATACAAATTAAATTAGCACCCCCTTAAGCAAATAAATGGCAAATAGCTTAGTTAGTATATAGACTACATAGTAATTCCGCAAAACGCGGGTTCAACTCCACCACTTACCAATTCTAAAAATAGTAGGGGTACTTTAAAATAACTAGTAATCCCATAGTAAAAATAAGTACCATAGTAAATTTATATGAAAACCTAGTATTACGGAGTAGACATTACAGCTTAGTAAGTAGTCACCGAGTCTACCTAGGGTACGGAGTAGATATCCATAGATAATAGTATTTTTGGTCACATGACTATCTACGATACGGTTGTGCTACCGTAGAAATACCGTAGCAATACGTAGCAAGATATAGTAATACGTAGCACTACGTAGCACTACGTATCAATGCCCGGATACTATGATTTCGAGGATACTATATCACTAGAAACTACTGTAATAAGTAAGAAGCAAGTGGCTACGGTATCAAGTATTGATATTGTACTATGACGGTAGCACGACCGTATTTTGGTTTTATGTTTTCCCTGCATGGTAATTATTAGTAAGAAAGAATTAAAATCTATTATTTAATATTAGTATAGTATTAATTATATAAATATAATTATAATTATAATTTATCTATAAATAATACTTATTAAGCTTTAATTAACTAACTTTAAAGGAGGAAAGTATCTATTATTTCTATAGGATATATTTTTATTAAAGCTACTTAATAGACTTCTTAAAATACTTAAATAATATATTATAGATCTAGAATATTAGATATATAGTTATATCTTAAGTCTTTAAAAGCGTAAGAGTATATTTATAGAATAACTTTATAAGATAAAGAAGGTAATTAATCTAACGCTATTTATTATTATTTAATATTATCTCCTTATAATTATAGTCTATATAGAATATACTAAGGAAATTATAGAGTCTCTTTACCTAGTAAAATATAAGAAATATTAAATTCTACCTAATTTTTATATCTTAAAGTAGTATAAGTACCTACTTAAAGGGCTAAAGACTAATAAATACTTTATAATATTAGGGATTAGCCTAGATATAAATAGTAAGATACTATATCTTATTTAAAATATAAGATATATTATAGTTTTTATTTTAGGTATTTACTTTTATAAGTATTAATTAATAATTAGACTATTTAATCTTAGTTATATTATTTTAAAGGACTACTTTTAAGTAATTAAGAAGTTAGTTTAGACTTAATTAAATAATATATATAAGATAGGGTATTTAGATAATATAAATATTACTTAATAAGGCC
>LWEC01000350.1:0-17896 GCA_002116305.1 Penicillium italicum | reverse complement strand
TAATTTATATAGAAACTAGGTTAAACTAGGGCTATACTAGGTTTTCTAGGGCCCTAGTCACTAGGTCTAGGTTAGGTCTAGGTTAGGTTCTGGGTCGAGACCTTCGACCCAAACTAGGTCGTGCGGAAGTCTAGTTATATATAATAGTTAGTTACTAAGAACGACCTTCTAAAGGATATATTAGATATTATAAAGACTATATTTATCCTTAGGGGACCCTTAGCTCTTTAAACTATACTTAATATATATATTAATATATTCCTAATCTAGTTACCTAAATTATAAGGGGTTAATCTTAATAGGGTAAGGTTTTATAATAGTTTTTTTTTTATTTTTTAGGTTAAAAATAGAAGGTATAACTTCCTTTTTAGAAGGTAGTTATTAAGTTATATTATACTCCTACCTATTTTAATCCTAATCCTTAGAGTTTTTATTTACCTTCTTATTATTTTTTCTTAACTTCTTCCTTTTCTTATTACCTTAGTATCTTTAGTACGTTTTTATAAAAGTATTATTTCTATTATAATTCGTTATTAAATCGTCCTTTATATATCTTAAAACTCTTATAAGTTATTAATATAATAGTAAAATAGTACTAAGTTAACTTAGATATATAGTTTTAACGATCTTATTATATTATACTTCCTAATTAGAAAATTATTAGTTTACTTAGTAACTACTATAAGTAACTTACTATACCTATTATTTATAAGAATATCTAATATATATACTATCTACGTATTATAAATTAGGATTAGAATAATAATACTTATAGGACTTACTACCTAATCTTAATTTATTATATTTCTAATACTATTAATAGTAAGAGTTATACTTACTACGCTTATTAATATAAAGTTTATAAGTTAGTATATTATTACTCTTATCTTAACTAGTCTTTAGTAATAATTTATACTAACTTTATTTTAGGTTCTTAATAGCTTAGTTAGTAACCGTTTTAAGTTACTATTAGTTCTATCTTAGGTTATAGATTTCTAGACTAATAATAAGGGTAACCTTAGTTATAGTAAAGATAAAGTAGACTCCGATAATAAGAAGTTATCCTTCTTATTTTCTAAGGACCTTATTAATACTATTATAACTATAATTTATAATCTAATTATAGGCTTTAATAACCTAGTTTAGAACTATTATTATCTCTATTATTTATTTAGAACTTATATTTCCTAAGTAAATCTTTATTAGACCTATATTAGTTTATAACTAAGTTACTAACTAGTTACTTATTTTCCCTTAGGATATCCTAACTACCTATAATATCTAGGTTATTACTTATATAACTTATATAGTTTATAATACTTATAATATTATATATAAATAGGATTATCTTACTATAGATACCTTAATCTATATTTATCTTATAGATAATAAGAAGTTAGTTTCTACCTAATATAGTACTATTTTAGCCTTTTAAACTTATTATAAACTTATAATTACTAATACTAATCTTAAGGATAGTACTACTACTATATTAGATACTTATCTATAGCGTTTCCCTTTTACTTAAGAGCTATAAAGAGGGTATTCTATTATTAGCTTATAACTAAGCCTATAGTTATTAAATTTTCTTTATACTTTTTCTAGGTCTTACTATAGTAAGATAGTTAGGATTCTTTCTTAAGTTAATACTTTATTAGTACTAATCTAATATAGTTCTAATAATCTTTCTAATTAATTACCTTAATTTTTTTTAGGTTTTCTTATATTTTATAATAATCTTTAGGGTATTTATTATTATATCTTTTAGTACTTATTAGTTATATTTTAAGGGCTATTCTACCTATTTTATAAGGTAGTAGAATCCTTCTCTAAATATTTAGTTATCTTTAATCTTTTTAATCTCTTATTTATTATTATTAGCTAGTTTTAGTAAGGGTAATTATTCTAATTCTCCTTCTCTTAGTTACTATAGTTATAAAAGCTAAATTAGGAATATATTATAGATTATAGTATATTAATTTAGGAATAGGAGATAATATACTTATTTTCTAATATATTTAAGGATCCTAAAGGGTCTAATTTATTATAGGGATAGCTTCTTAATAGTCCCTTCTTTTAGTTATAGGTTTTTTATAGATAATATTATAAGGTTATTCTTTTTAAGTAAAATTTCCTTATATCTTTTATTATAATATATTACTTACGTTTTAGTAGCTTTTCGCTATAAATTCTATAGTTTTTCTTATAGCTCTATAAGCTTTTTAAAATAAGTTAATACTATTAGTATCTCCCTTCCTATATTATTATCCTTAGTATATATTTAGAAATTAGGATTATATCTAAGTAGTATCTTAAATAGTAATATTAAGGTTATTATACTAATAGCGTTATTATATATAAACTTAGCTATTCTAAGTAGTAAAAGCTATATTTTTTATTACTTATTAATAAAATATTATAAGTAATATTTTAACGTTTAGTTTATCCTCTTTATTTATCTATTAGTTTAGGGGTAAAACGCTATAGAATATCTTAATTTAACCTTAGATAAATAATATAGTTTTAATTAAAACCTACTTATAAAGATAGATCCTTAATTAAATATAATACTATTTAGTAATCTATACTTTAGTTTAACTTCTTAATAGAATAGCTTAACTAGTTTTATAATATTTATTATTATTAAAACTAGAAAGAAAAGATACTATTTAGAGAAATAGTCTATAACTACTAAAATTATATTAACTATCCTTCCTTTTTAGATTAATTAAAATAATCCTATAATAAAATCTATTAATAGTTTAGCGAATAGCTAAGATAGAATTAATAGCGATTTAAGCTTATTAAATAGCTAATACCTTAATATTTATACTATTTAGTAGATTCTATAGGATTTAATATATTTTTTAATATCTTTCTATATATAGATCTAATAATAGTTATACCTTAATAACTCCTTTATTCTTACTTAACTAAAATAACTAGCGATAGGGTTATTATAGTATATTTATAGTAACTTTATATAAATACCCTCTTTCTTAGGTACGTATATATATCTCTTATATTATAATAGGCTAAGATTATCTATTATCTAACCTTTATTACTTAGTTTCTATACTAAAATATTACCTTTTTAGTAGAGTAATTCTAAGTCTTTAGCTTATAGTCTCTTTATCTATTTAAGAATATTTTTAGTATCTATATTAATAGATTAGATTACTATAGTAGTAGTATCCCTAATATTAAATAGTATATTTAGTCTATTATAAAGTTCTTTCTACTTAGACTAATTATCTAGTTTTATACTAATATTATCTATATTAATATCTATAGGTATACTAGATTTAGGATTCTCCTATTCCCTAAATTAGGATTTTAAGTTATATTCTCTTAAATTATACTTATAATTTATATTTAGATTATTCTTCCCTATAATACTTTATATTATAAGGGTTAGTAGTTCCTTATCTTAAATTTAAGATAGGAACTCCTTATCTATAATTTAATCTTAAATTAGGATTATTAATTCTATTCCTAAAGTAGCTTATTTAGAGTTTAGAATTCTAAAAAGCCTATTTATAGGATTCGTTTTTTTAGGCCTATACTTTATAATAAAGTTAAAAGGTATTAAGAATATATATTAATATATCTATTAGCTATTAAGCTTTTATTATATTATAAAAGTATATAGATTAGTATAATTAGAGAGTATTTCTATTAGATATTTATTATTATTTAGATAATATCCCTAATATTAAAATAAATAAATAATAGTAAATAGTTCTTAATCTAGTATTATATAGTTAAGTTCTACTCCTAAAAACTTTTAGGACTAGAATATAATTAGATACTATCTCCCTTTAGGGTTAGGTTAAGATAAGACTCTCTCTATTCTTTTATTTAATATATCTATTTCTAATTTAATAGGCTTCTTAAGGTTAAAGTAATATAATAGAGCTACTAATTAAAAAGCTAATTTTAGTTATTAGAATATTAATAATTCACTCTTATTAAGTATTACTTTTTTAGGTTTCTTCTTATTCTTAGATCCCTTAAGTATTAATATAAGAGATAAGGAGATATATAAATACCCTTTAATAAAGCGTTAATAGAAGTTATAAAATCTTAAGAATACCTAGATATTATAATAATTCTTTAGTTTTTCCTATTCTTAGATAATATAGATATAGTTTATATTTATTTATACCTTATTACTATTAATAATAAATCTTAGGAATTTAACTTCCTTTTAGTAGAAGGTATATTTAAAGAGTTTTATATAAAGCTTAGCTTTTTATAAACGTTTAAAGATTTAATATAGCGCCTTTATATAGGACTTATAATTAGGCGTAAAAATTAGGATATTATCTAGGTATACTATATAAATAATATCGATTAGTTTATTTAATACTATATAAATATAGCTCTAGAAAGTTATTACTATATTTAATAAACTAAATAGTATAACTATATATTTAAAATAGCTATATCTTATTTAGAATACTATCTTCTATTTATTACCTTTCTATATTTAGATCCGATAGTAGGTATCTTTAATATTAACCTTACTAAAGTATTATACCCTAAAAAGCCTATTTAGGATCTTTAAGATAAGTAGTAGTAGGTATCGATTTTTTATTAATACGCGATTAAGGCCTTAATAGTCTATATATAAGCGTAGTTTATTATCTTTCTTTAGGATAAAAAGGATTAATACTCCTATAGGACTCTTTAAAGGTTAAATCCTTTTTTTTTAATATTATCTATAAGATAGGCCTATAGTTCCTTTAGTTTAGTATAAGAAAGGGAATAAATTAGGCTATAAGGTAAAGTCTTCCCTTTCTTAAGCTTAATTATATAGTCTAATACTTTTATAATAGGTAGTTCTTTAGCCTTTTTAAAATTAAATATATCTTAATACTATACTAATTTAAGGGATATCTATAAACTATTAAACTTAAAGTAATTACCTTCTTTATTTAGGAGCTAAACTTACTTAGGTAATTTTATTAGTACGTAAATAACTATTAAGTTTCTTAATAATTTTATAAACTAATAAGGGTTTACTAGCTTAAACGTTTTAATACTAAACTACTAATAGTCTAATCTTAGATAGAGGGTAATATTATATTTATTAATAAATATTTATAAAAGGAGTATTAGGCTTCTTTCTTAGTAAGGGTCCTTATCGATACTAATATAGGCTCTCTTTATAATCTTTTTTATTCCTTTTAAGTCTTATATAATAAATAGGATCTAAAATATACTATAGGTATATAATTATATAGGAGTAACGCCTTTTAGTAATAGTAATAAGAATAGGGTAGTAAATAATTTATTTTTATAAGTAAACTCTTAGCTAACTATATTATATTTAGTATCTATATCTAGGTCTATATATATTTTAATACCGTTACCTAAGGTAATTAGGATATAGAGGTATATTATAGTCTTAATTTATAGGTATAAAGTTAGTATATTAGGATTTACTTTAGCTCCTTTACTTTTCTTAAACGTTTCTAAGTATTTAAATATAATATCTAAATAAGTAATTAGACTATTACCTTTTATAGGTATTTATTTACCTAATAGTTTTTATCTCTATAAAGGTAGTAAGCTTTATTTAATATTAGATTAGTACTATTTCTCTTTTTAGTAGAGGTAGCGTTTATCCTTAAGGTATAGGACTTTAATTTTTTATAGCCTTAACCCTTAGATTAGCCTCTTCCTTTAGAGGTTATACCTTTTAATCCCCTTTATCCTTTATAGGATTTTTAGTTAGATAATAAGGATATATTAATTTAATATTAGTTTAGTACTAACTTAGTATAAAATCCCTTTTTATATTTCTTTTAGCTAAGTATTAGATATTCCTTTTATTTCTAGTTTAAAAGGTATATATTCTAAAGGATTAATACTTTTTCTTCTATAAGTATCTTTATAGCTAATAGTATTCTATTTATAGTTATAATAATTTAATCCTAAAGTAGTTTAGTAAATTTTATAAATAAACTTTAAGCCCTTTATTCCTTAATTTAGGCTAGGAGATATTTCTTTAGCGATATAAGATAGTATATAAAAGTATATAAACCCTAATTTAAATATATTTTAGCCTTTTAGTATAGGATAAGAATATTAGTAATAATATTATAAAAGTTCTAAAATAGAGTCTTTATCTATCCTTTAAAAGCCTCCTAATCCTTTTTATCTTTAGGGTAATTAGATATATAATTTTAATATTTATTCTTATATATACTATAAAGATAGTTTTTAATAGTAAGGACTTTTTATAAGTCTAAAATATATTTCTTTAGGGCGCTTTTAAAGAGGGTATAAAGATTATTTAATTATTCTTCTTTTTAGCGAATACTAAAGCTTTCTTCGAATTTTTCGATATCTTACTTAATTTCTCCCTTTTAGCTTTATTTACTTTCTAATAATAATTTATAATCCTTTTAGTAGCGATTTAGTTATTTCTTATTTTTAGAAATAAGATTCTTTATATCGATAATTCGCTATTATAGACTTCTGTAAAGCTCGAAAAGCCCGAAACCCGACCTAACTCGACCCTTAAAAGGGTCGGGTTTCGGGCCTATTCCTAAAGCTCGCAGCGGGCTTTAGGCTTTTAGGTTAGGCCCCTAGCTTAAAAGGGGGGGGGGCCCCCTAAGCCCCCCCCTTCGACTAAACAATATAAATATACTAATTTCTCGTGACTATATAAATAATATAGGAATTCCTAGTAATTTTAAGTATTTCGATTATATCGTTTACTTTAAATTTAAGAAATCATTAATTTATTTAAGTATATCTTAATATATTATAATTAATTCTAGTATAAACTAATAAGACTAATATATATTATCCTCTATATACTTCCCTTTCCTCCCTAATATATATAGCTAAGTACTATAACTTAGTAATAGAGGATCGCTAGTATTATTATTACTAGTATTATTATTATTAATATTAATTAAACCCTTAGAACTCTTAGGCTATTCTTCTATATTACTAATCTATTCGAATTTAATATTATTAAGCTTATTATCCTTTTCCTCTCTTAATACTTTAATCTTATTTAGAGAGAAGAATCGTTTAAGCTCCTTTACCTTATATAATTTAAGGTTAAATCTTAATATATAAAGGAATAGTATTAACTCTTTAATAGTCTTAGCCTTTATATAACTATAGTGATAATAGTAAATATTATAAGTAGTATTAAATAATCGTTCTATACCTATACTAGTTATTAGAATTATAAGAATATCCTACGTAAGCGAAATAATCGTAAGAAAACGGCTATAGTTCTCTTACTAAAAGGGTAGCAGCTTAGAATTAATAATATCTATATAAAATTAGTAATTAATATTTATCGAAATAAGACTAAAAGAAAAGTATAACTTACTATTATTAAGATACTAGGTTATCTTATTACTAACCGGCTTCGCTTTAGGTTTCTTTAGGTAAAGTAGATTATAAAGAGCTATACTTAGCCTTAATCTAAGAGAAGAGACTATTAGGCCTTAATTAGTAGCTTAATACTCTTAGTAAGGTAAGAGAGTATCTTAGAATAAGGCTCGATATTTATTACGCTATTCCTTTATTTAGTTATTAGTAAGAAAGAATTAAAACCTATTATTTAACGTTAGTATAGTACTAATTACGTAAATATAATTATAATTATAATCTATCTATAAATAGTACTTATTAAGCTTTAATTAACTAGCCTTAAGGGAGGAAAGTATCTATTATTTCTATAGGATATACTTTCGTTAAAGCTACTTAATAGACTTCTTAAGGTACTTAAATAATATATTATAGATCTAGAATACTAGATATATAGTTATATCTTAAGTCTTTAAAAGTGTAAGAATATATTTATAGAATAGCTTTATAAGATAAAGAAGGTAATCGATCTAGCGCTATTTATTATTATTTAGTACTATCTCCTTATAGTTATAATCTATATAGAATATACTAAGGAAATCATAAAGCCTCTTTACCTAGCGAAATATAAGAAAGGTTAAGTTCTACCTAGTCTTTATATCCTAAAGTAGTATAAGTACCTACTTAAAGGGCTAAAGACTAATAAATACTTTATAACGTTAAGAACTAGCCTAGATATAAATAGTAAGATACTATACTTTATTTAAAGTATAAGATATACTATAGTTTTTACTTTAGATATTTACTTTCGCGAGTATTAATTAGTAATTAGACTATTTAGTCTTAGTTATATTATTTTAAGGGACTACTTTTAAGTAATTAAGAAGTTAGTTTAGACTTAATTAGATAATATATATAAGATAGGGTATTCGGATAATATAAATATTACTTAATAAAGCCTATTATAGTAAGTTAATAAGGGTCTTATTATTTAATATATTATCTATAGTTAACCTAAATATATAATCCTAGATATTATAATTAGTAAGTATCTCTAAGAGAATACTACTTAGATTAGTACTAGTATAGGTACCTTTAAGGGGTTTAAACCTAAGAAGTACCTCCTAGTAGGACTAATTAATATTAATAAAATAGCTAATAATTACTATAAATACTTATCTAAATAGTAAAGTCTAGTAATCTAATATAATTAAGATTTTTATATCTATTAGAAGTAGGTTTAGTATAGATTATTAGCGTTCTTTAATACGAGTAAATAGTTAATATTAAACTATATTAATAAAGGGGATAGATAGGAGGCTTAGGATAGGAGGCTTAAAGCTAAGTATACTTATAATATTATCTATTAAAACGTTAGATATTTAATAAGGTAAAAGGGAAGTTAATTAATTATAATAAACTATAATAGATTATCCTTCTAAGCTACCTTAGAGAATAGCTCTTAGATAGTATTATCCTATTTTAATTATATTAGTAGTATAAACTATAATAAAGAGATATCTATACTGTTAACTAAATAAACTTATTAAGTCCCCTTTATTACTAACCTCTACTTATAGCCTTTTTATAGGTAGATATCCTAAGATACCTAGTTATAGTAGTTATACTATAATACGTATCCTTCCTATTTATATCTTTTTTAGTAGTATAAGGATATTTAAAGATCGTAAAGTAATACTTATATATAACCTTTAGGCTACTATCGCTATTATAGGCTACCTAGTTAAAGTAGTCCTAAATATATAAAAGATAATTTAAGTACTATATAACCTTACCTTTTAATCTATAATTAGTTTATAACTACTACTCTACCTACTCTTAATAATTTATTCTATTATATAAGAAGTATAACCTTTTCTAATTAGGTCTAATATATTTAAATCGTTTAAGTAGGGGAAGTAAGGAAGGGTTATCTAGTTAAAGAAAAGCTAATATAGATATATTAAAAGTCTATTAGCTTATTAATAGTATAGCTAGGTAATTAGAGGGTATAAAGTAGGATAAGTTATCGTAGTTACCTCTAAATTATAATAATATCAACTTAGACTACTAACTTTAGGATATTATAGAGTTAATAAAACCTATAATAGTAAGGGCTTTTAAGAATATATAAAGGAGGGTTAATATATTATAAGAAGCTCTACTACCTAGAAGTATTACTTAACTAGTTAAATTAATAATCGATAGATTAAAATAGAGGGTAATAATAGTAGTAGATAATTAGTTAAATTATATATAATAAGTAGAGCTAGCTTAAAAAAGAGCTTAAAAAAAAGCCTATAAAGCTCGATAAAAGCCTATAAAGCTTAATAAAAGCTTATAAAGCCTATTAATAGCCTAAAAAAAGCCTAAATACCCTACTTAAAGCCTATAAATAGCCTATTCCTAGCCTATTCTTAGCTTATTAGAACTTAATTTTCCTTAAAATATTTCGACTAATTAGCTATAAGAAAGTTTTAAATATAGGTAGCTTATCTAAAACTATTAAGACTAGTAATAAATATAGGTAGCTTATCTAGAACTATTAGGACTAGTAGTATAAAAGGCTCTTAGAAATAATAAAGGTATATATTTTCTTTTAATATAAAATTCGAATAAGTTAAGCTACTTATAATTAATATTAATCTAAGATTAATACTCGACTATAAAGATATATATAGTTCCTAGTAGAGAATATATATCTCTATAGGTATTAACTTATAAGCGTAGAATATTCCTAATAAATTAATATATATAGTTATAAAGCTTAGTTATTATACTAATATATTAAAGATATATATCTATTTACTAGAATTTCTAAATATTTTCCTTTACTTATTATAATAATCGAGTAGAATTCTATATATAAACTAAAATATAGGTAAAAGACGGTTATTTATTTAGGTAATTTAGCTATTTTATAAACGCTAAGACTATAATTTTATATAATTTCGAGCCTAGGGGGGGGGCCCCCTAAGCTACCCCCTTACGAGCCGGGGTCCGGGTCGAGCTTAAAAAGTTCGACCCCTAGCTCGTTACGGGTCGGGTTTCGAGCCTAGACCTTAGGCCTAAAGTTGGGCTTTGCGGAAGTCTACGCTTTTATAGCTCTACCTTCTTTATAAGTTCTTAGATTATCTCCTTTAGCTATTTAAAGGTTATTATAACTAACTTAGGGCTCTATCCTAATAATTATTCTAATATTATACCTACTTCCGGACTTAGTAAGTCTTAGGATTTAAGGTTCTAAGGGTCTAATATAGGTCCTAATTCCTTAGTTAGTTAGGTTTCTAAGACTATCTATAACTTAGGATTCCTAGTATCTTAGATTAGTAAGGTTTATCTTAGATCGTTCCTAATTTAGGGGTTTTCTATAGGTTAGTTAGTATTAGATACTTTAGTATAGTAGGGAGCTATCTTATTTTAGGCGGTTAAAGAAGAAGAATTAGAAATATAAAGGTATACTATTATTAGATATAAGGCCTATTAACTAGGTAAGATAGTAAGGCTTTAGGTATAAGAGGAGGGAAGTAATATATATTATCTTAAGTATATTAAGACTAATTCTTACTAGAACTAAGAGGGATCCTAGGGAGTTATAAACTATATAGGAGGTACTTAGGTATACTTAGGTATTCGTTATATGATAAACCCCGTACGACTTGACCTCAGAACCCGTATGATGCTTCTAATACTCATAAATCACCTGATCTATATACGTATGTTATAAGGATGTTTATCTATTATATAAACTAATTATAGATTAAAGGATAAGATTATATAGTACTTAAATTATCTTTTATATATTTAGGAATACTTTAACTAGGTAGCCTATAATAGTAATAGTAGCCTAAAGGTTATATATAAGTATTACTTTACAATCCTTAAATATCTTTATACTACTAAAAAAAATATAAATAGAAAGGATATATATTATAGTATAACTACTATAACTAAGTATCTTAAGATATCTACCTATAAAAAGACTATAAGTAAAGGTTAATAATAAGAGGGACTTAATAAGTTTATTTAGTTAATAGTATAGATATCCCTTTATTATAGTTTATACTACTAATATAATTAAAATAAGATAATACTATCTAAAAGCTATTCTCTAAAATAGCTTAGGAGGATAATCTATTATAATTTATTATAATTAATTAACTTCCCTTTTATCTTATTAAATATCTAATATTTTAATAGATAATATTATAAGTATATTTAGCCTTAAGCCTTCTATCTATCCCCTTTACTAATATAGTTTAATATTAACTATCTACTTATATTAAAGAATACTAATAATCTATATTTAATCTATTTCTAGTAGATATAAAAATCTTAATTATATTAGATTACTAGACTTTACTATTTAGATAAGTATTTATAGTAATTACTAGCTATTTTATTAATATTAATTAGTCTTACTAAGAGGTACTTCTTAGGTTTAAACCCCTTAAAGGTACCTATATTAATACTAATCTAAGTAGTATTCTCTTAAAGATATTTACTAATTATAATATCTAGGATTATATATTTAAGTTAATTATAGATAATATATTAAATAATAAGACCCTTATTAACTTATTATAATAGGCCTTATTAAGTAATATTTATATTATCCGAATACCCTATTTATATATATATTATCTAATTAAGTCTAAACTAACTTCTTAATCACTTAAAAGGAATCCCTTAGAATAATATAACTAAGACTAAATAGTCTAATTATTAATTAATATTTACGAAAGTAAATATCTAAAGTAAAAACTATAATATCTTACTATCTATATTTAGGTTAATCCCTAATATTATAAAGTATTTATTAGTCTTTAGCCCTTTAAGTAGGTACTTATACTACTTTAGGATATAAAGACTAGGTAGAAATTAATATTTCTTATACTTTACTAGGTAAAGAGGCTCTATAATTTCCTTAGTATATTCTATATAAACTATAACTATAAGGAGATAGTACTAAATAATAATAAATAACGTTAGATTAATTACCTTCTTTATCTTATAAAGCTATTTTATAAATATACTCTTATACTTTTAAAGACTTAAGATATAACTATATATCTAGTACTTTAGATCTATAATATATTATTTAAGTACCTTAAGAAGTCTATTAAGTAGCTTTAACGAAAGTATATCCTATAGAAATAATAGATATTTTCCTCTCTTAAGGCTAGTTAATTAAAGCTTAATAAGTACTATTTATAGATAAATTATAATTATAATTATATTTATATAATTAGTACTATACTAATACTAGATAATAGGTTCTAATTCTTTCTTACTAATAATTAAATAAAAGAATAGTATAATAAATATTAAGCCTTATTCTAAGATATTCTCTTACCTTACTAAGAGTATTAAGCTACTAGTTAAGGCCTAATAGTCTCTTCTCCTAGATTAAGGTTAAGTATAGCTCTTTATAATCTACTTTACCTAAAGAAACCTAAAGTAAAGCTAGTTAGTAATAAGATAATTTAGTATCTTAATAATAGTAAGTTATACTTTTCTTTTAATCTTATTTTAATAAATATTAGTTACTAATTTTATATAGATATTATTAATTCTAAGCTATTACCCTTTTAGTAAGAGAATTATAGCTATTTTCCTATAATTACTTTACTTATATAGGATATTCTTATAATTCTAATAACTAATATAGATATAGAATAATTATTTAATACTATTTATAATATTTACTATTATTACTATAGTTATATAAAGGTTAAGACTATTAAAGAGTTAATACTATTCCTTTATATATTAAGATTTAACCTTAAATTATATAAGATAAAGGAGCTTAAACGATTATTCTCTCTAAATAAGATTAAAGTATTAAAGAGAAAGAAAAGAAAAGAGGGAAGTAAACGATAAGATAGGAACCTTTATATAGTCCTGTCACATCGAACAAATAATATAAAATCCTACTAGGCGGAAATACCTAGCAGAATTACCAGACAAACATATCCAGTCTAGACCAGATCGTCACATTATTAAGTTATAGTACTTAGTTATATATATTAAGGAAGAAAAGGAAATATATAAAGGATAATATATATTAGTCTTATTAGTTTATACTAGAATTAATTATAATATATTAATATATACTTAAATAAATTAATGATTTCTTAAATTTAAAGTAAACGATATAATCGAAATACTTAAAATTACTAGGAATTCCTATATTATTTATATAGTTATAAGAAATTAGTATATTTATATTATTTAGTCGAAGGGGGGGGCTTAGGGGCCCCCCCCCCTTTCGAGCTAGGAGCCTAACCTAAAAGCCTAAAGCCCGCTACGAGCTTTAGGAATAGGCCCGAAACCTAACCCTTTTAAGGGTCGAGTCGGGTCGGGTTTCAGGCTTTTCGAGCTTTACGGAAGTCTACTAGTGAGATACTCCTACAATTCGTAAGCGATTTCTTTATAAACTAGGGTAGCTATTTCGTATCTCGAATTAATAAAGAATAAATAAATATTATAATTAGTATTAATAAGATAAGGATAGATCTTTAATAGAATTTCTAAGGTAAAGATCGGTATAAAAGTATATTAAAGGTATTTTATAAAGAGGGTATAAAGAGAGTAAATAGCCTATAATTCTTAATTAATTTATTAGTATCTCTCTATTATATCTCTTACTTAGTAGTATTTAAACCTTCCTAAGGTTTAGTAGGTAGCTATAGAACTAATAACTCTATAGTATCTTATATATTTTAGGTTTACCGTTTCGAATTATAAAACTAATATAGAAAGGGTAATTAACCTTATAGTATATATATTTATAAAATGGACTTCGGTTTTATACTAGCGTTATAATAATCTAAATTTAATTTATAAGCCGGTATATAAACCCTAAGATATCTCTATTTTAGGGCTGATCTATTTAGGTTCCTATTAGGGTTCTATAAGATATAGTCGATTTATATAATATATTAGTATAGTTAGAGGTTTTTTTTAATAAAGTTATTAACTAACTAGAAGATTTAAGAGTAGATATCTCCGAAGCTAGGTATAATCTTATAAAGGCTTTAAATACTATACTTATAGTATATTTATTATATTTTAGGCTTATAGGAGCGAAAAGAGATTAAGAAGTAAGTTTCCTTTATCGTTTTAGGGGGGGATTATAGTTAACTCTCTCTAGTAATCCTACGTAAGATATAAAGTTTTCTTAACGGGTTATTAGGAGGATATAGGTTATATACCTATAATTACTCTATCTATATAGGGTAATCGCTATCGAGTTTTATATCTTTACCCTTATAATCCTAGATATACTAGTTAGGTTATAGCGAAATAGCGGTTTATTACTATTATCTATAAACGGCTTAATTTCTAGATAGGTCCTTTAGGGCGTATTCTTTTAGATAAATATACTAATAATAATCTATTAAATACGGAACCGATTAAGTAGATATTCTAAGTCTTAGAGTGTTTATTTAACGGTACCCTTATTACCGATCTATAGATAATCAGTGGCTCAGTCTAGCTAATACGGTAGGCGCGATCCCGGGCCTAGGGATCCTGCTTCCCCGGAAACTACCTATTTTAGCTAGTTCCTACTAGACTGCGACATTGCCCGTCCATAGGCACCTAGGAGGTGCCTATCGCCTATCTATAGTAGGCGGTAGGCTATTTAGATTTTCGAGTACCTATCTATAACGCCTAAGGCCTATAGGTATACCTACTATACCTACTATTATATAAAGTTACCTAAAATAGACGTATAATTTACTAACTTTATATAATAAATAACTATTATTTATACCTATTTTACTAACTCTATATAAAATTATGGTTTTAATCTATAATATCTATGAATTTAACCGAAATATCTAAGTATATAAGAGACTAGTCTATATATAATACGACTTAGAATAAATTTTTAATCGAAATATATTATATTATATAGTATTTTTATAAAATTATTAAATTATACTATAATAGTTAGAAGATATATATTTAAGTTAGTAGTATATAGCTACTATTTTCTATAAGTAAAATTCTACTTATAGATTTTACTTTATCTCTTACTTTAGTATATTTCTTATAAGTAGATTAAAAAAAGAATTAATATAGTTCTTATTTTATAAGCTTATATTACTAAATTCTATTAATTATATTACTAAAAGACTTATATTATTATTCTAAGAGTTTTAAATCCTTTAATTATAACTTAAGATAGGTATTTAGGTATATTCCTATAGGTATATCTATAGATATACCTATAGATAAAGATACTTATAGCTAATTAGCTTATAATAGATAATAGGTTTATACTTAATTTACGATTTATTAGATCTATATAAAGTATCTTTTTTATTAGTAATCTTTATTCTATATAGTTATAAGTTACCTATTATAAGTTTAGATTACTTACTCTCTTATAATTATTATATTATCCTTTATATTATATTAACTATATCCTAACCTAGTATCTATACTATAAGGCTTTCTTTATTTCCTTTAAGCTCTTAATTAGATCTTTCCTATATTATTAATATATTTAACCTTAACCTTAATCTAAATCTTTATCTTAGTCTCTTTAATAGCTAATAAATTTCTATATTACTAATAAAGTCTAAGTTTACTTAACTAACTATTCTTAATTACTCTCTTAAATATATTAGCCCTAATCGGAGAAAGTAGTTTATCCTTTATAATATAATAATTAATAAAATTTAAGTAAAGTTTATTAAATAATAGTACTAAGATATAATAAAGGCTATAATAGGATATAAAATATATATAAGATATCTAAAAGAACTTTAACTAAGTAGTATATTATATTATAGGTAAACCTTTAGTTATATATTAGATATATAGAGCTATATTACCTTATCTAAGTATAAAGTAAAGCGGTATTAATATACTTAAGCGGTATATAGCCTTAGGTAAATACTAAAAGGGTAGTAAAAGTAAGTCTATATAATAATTAATTAAAGAGACTATATAATATATACTAATAAATCTTATATAATTATATCCTTTAAAATAACTAATATATAATATATTAAATACTAAAGTTATTTTATAACTTAAAATTCTTAAATAATAAATAGGAAAGAGAGTAGATTAAATATCTTATTAGTTTAAACCTCCTTTTCTAGATATTTAAGAAGAAGTAATTTATATCCTTAATTTAAATAGTATAAAAAGCTCTAACTAAACCTACTTTACTTTATCCTTATATTACTTAATATTAGCTTAAGAAATTAGTCGATAAAGAATAATATATAATTTTTATTACCTTACTATAAGATATAAAGCTTTTTATTATCCTTAACTATTAGATATTACCTTTTTAGTAGGTATTTATAACTATTATAAAGTACTTTATCGCTTAAGACTAGAATTACTATAAGCTCCTACTTAGTTTTAAACTATTTAATAAAGTATATTCTAATATTAATCTAAGTAAAGTACTTATAGAGATCTTTAAAAAGCTTAATATTACTAATCGTATATTAGTAATTATATTAGATAATATATTAAATAATATAACTTTAGTAAAAGTAGTTTAAGACTTTATTAACTCCTTTAAACTATTAAATAGCCTAGTAATTATTTAAATCCCTTATCTTATATATATTATCTAACTAAGCCTTTATAAGCTACTTAGATTAGTAAAGGCCGATCCTTAGAATAATACTATAGATCGGAATATTTCTAATATCTAAGCCTAAGCCTAAGCTCGATCGCTCTATACTTTATAAAGTAAATAAGTTATTCTATAAACCCTTATTAAAGTAAGTATATTACTTTATTTATTACTAAATATATCTGATAAATTTCTAGATTTAAGGGCTTACTGCGAAGGGGCAGAGCGGCCAAAGGTCAAATGCCTGATTTTTCAGGGTTGATGCCTGAATGTGCCTGAATCACAGACCGCTTTCGGCACCGCTCTATACTATGTACTGTAAATTGAAGCCATTCCTACATATAGTGACTCCCCTTCTTCTGCTACCGCCTACTAAATTTGTAATACCGCCCTTTGCCCCTTAGTTCTTGATTGGTGGATATTCAACTGGTAGAATTGGGGTGTCAACGCTTTTACGTAGTGTACCATGTTAAAGCTATTCCCACCCCACAAATCATCAGTTTCTCCGGCGTTAAAAACCGACCCCGACCGCACGATATTCCTACCTTATAAAGAAAAGGGTGTTCTAGGATTTCTTTAGCGGGAATAGCTTTGATTTCTTAACAGAGAGACTTGCTGGGCCTCAATAGCTTTAACGCCTAGGAAGGGGTGTGTGCGGGGAGTTATATGGTGGGAATAGCTTCATTCTTCAAGGTTGGACTTGGATGCTTTGCTTATTAAGCACTATGTCATAGTAATTCAGGTATTTTAATTTCTGCCAGTCTGAAATAAGGCAGAATTCAGGCATATTCAGGCACAATTAGACTTCCGCACGACCTAGTTTGGGTCGAAGGTCTCGACCTAGAACCTAACCCAGTCTAGGTCTAGGTCGAAACCTTATAACCTAGACCTAACCTAGACCTAGTAACTAGGGCCCTAGAAAACCTAGTATAGCCCTAG
>LWEC01000349.1:0-38172 GCA_002116305.1 Penicillium italicum | reverse complement strand
TAAAGGAGTGTATTTTAATAAGAATAATAAGTATAAAGAGAGAAGAGAAAGGAGAAAAAATAATAATAAGATAGGAACCTTTATACGGTCCTATCGTATCAAGTAATCAAATAAAAAATATAAAATTCATCTAAGGCAGAAATGCCTAGCAGAATTTTAGAAATAAACATTCCTAGTCCAGATCGTCACAATCCCCCTTTTATTAAAACGTGTTAGACCTAACTATAGGAAAGGGTTTATTCTATACGATATAATATTATATAATAATTTTATAGATTAGTAGTTAGAGACTAACTATAGGAGGAAAAGTAAGCTTAAATAGGATTTAAACCGCTATATAGAGATCTAGAATAGCTACTATTAGGTAGCTTAGGGTATTAATAGCGTACTAAAGGTTATATATAAGCGCTATAGGAAGATCCTAGAGTATCCTTATATACTAAGCCTAAATAGTATAGGTAAAGCGTAGTATTATAGTATATTAACTATCTAGAAATATCGGAAAACGGCTAGTTATTTACGGTTAGAAAAAGGGAAGAAAGCAGAGATTATAAACTTCCTATAAAGAGAGGTATATTTTATATTATAAAACTAAGTAACTATACTATAATTAAGGATGACACAGTGAGTGGGAGACCAGAAACGGACGCTTTTGACGCCGTTTTAGGCCGCTCGCTCACTGTGGTCGGTCTTGGCGTCACGTGTACCAAAGCCCACAGACAACTCCGTTTACTACCACCCGTGTTTTGGGTCGGCCGTGCCTGGTGCCTGGCCCATTGATCGACCGATGTCCATTCGTGCCGAGCCGCCGTAGGGCCCCACCCTCGTTCACCCTTAGTCACCCTCCTAGCGGAGGGGAGCCAAAAATGGCTCCTCTGTTAACCGTTCTACTTCCCTAAGTTTCCATAAATATCGACTACCATAGCCCCGAACGATAGTCCTCCCTCGCTCCCTAGCAACTCTAGCCCTAGGTCTAGGTTTCCAACGAGTAACTTACTTAAAGTAAAATAATATCACTCTCGACCATTCTCTCGTACTTCTACTCGTCTTCGCTACTCTTTCCCCCTCTTTAATCCTATACTACGTTCTACTACTATACCTTCTCCGTGGCCTACTCTATCTAACGATAAGAGCGATACTAGCTCACGCCCGCCCGAGATCTTCTCGAATAACGCTTCCGACTCTAACTCCTCTACCGTACCTAGCGTCTTCGACTTAAGTAGCGAATCCAAATCCGAGTCTAAAGAGGAGTCTAAAGATAAGCTAGCTTCGGAAGATAAAGAGGAGTAACTTCTACTAGAATACTATCTCTAGGAGGCCGAGTCTCTTAATGTCTCCTAGCTCCGATAGAAACGCTATAGCCCGAAAACTTAAGAGAGATTAGATAAGACGTAATATTTTTAGGATAGGTAAGATATTATTATAATATTCCGCTTCTATTACTAGGTTCGCTAATTACTCTAGGTTCTATAATAGTATAAAGCGCGGTCTAGTAGAATATTTGTCCTAGCTCTCTAATATAGAGGAGATAGTTTGCTTCCTTAAGGCTTTCTTCTCCTAGCGGTATAACTAGCGATATAGAAAGGATAGATATTATACCTTAGGAGTAAAGACTAAAAGTTCGCTTAACTTATTCTAAAAGTAGTAGTATCTAATCTATAAGGCCGAGGTTAGATATAAGCTTAGTAAAGATATCTAAGTTAAGATCTACGATATAAGATCCCGATTTAGTATTAATATCGGTATAGATTATACGCGACTGACGTTTTATAGGTACTTATAATAGTTACTATAGAAAAGAAACTTTCCCTTAAAGGTCGACTGAAAGCGACTAGACTGCGATAACGCCTATAAAAGTGGAGACACTTTTAGCGTCGCCAAGATATATGCGGGCACTCTTGGCAGAGTAGATACTGCCAAGAACTAGTTATGTACATAAAATAGCCTAAAAGGGTAATTTTTGCATTGATTTTGCATAACGGTGGGCGATGGGCGTCAAATTTCAAAAGGCCCACGGGCTATGGACACTTTCTAGTGCCCATAGACGGGCGATATCGTAGTCTAAAAGCGACTATATATATTAAGGATATAGCCGAGTTTACCTAAGTGATCCTATCTATGATAGAGATAAATTTTCCTTACAGCTAGTATTAGATATAACTCCTTCTCTTCTACTAGCTAGCCGCTATTACCGGTAGCTATCTAGGGGCGCTACTAAAACTTCGCTTCTAGGATCTTAAGCTAATATTAATTTAGGATCCGAATAAAGGACGTCCTTAACTTTTTATCTACTTAAGACTGGAATTTATAAAAATATTTCTTAGCGAAAAAGAGTTATAAGAATATCCCCTTACTAAACTATTCCTTATACTTACCTTTTCTCTAGTTATATACTTCTTAGCGCCCTTTTATTTATTATTTTTAATTAGAAATATATTCCTAATTCCGGAAATTATCTTTAATCCTATATTAGTCCTTAGTCCTTATATTTTCCTACTAGGTATACTATTTAGAATTAGCGTATTTAAAAGTCTATTAAAAGATGGCCTTATAATAGACTACCCTAAGAAATTATACTATCTTTAGATCCTAGATAGACTTAGTAAATAGGAATTAAAGCTAAAGGACGAAATTCTTAACTAGTATATATTTTACGAAGTATTATAAGAGGCCGATAGTATTTAAATTATACTAAAAAAGGAACTTACTAGGTCCTAGCTATAATAAAGAATAAAATAAGGTAGTAAGATCACTAGCTTTACGGAAGTCGCGAAGCTATATTATCTCTAATATAGCGTAGTAAAAGCGTTTAATAATAGTTATAAGTAATATATTATATATATAAGGATATTTTAGTTAATACGTTCTTCTCTACCAGTAGACGTATTAAATGAATTATAGAACGTGATACTATAGTACGCTAGTATTAATACTTTTATCCGGCACTATATATAGGTATCTACGTAGATACCTAGGTAATTATATAGGGTATACCCGCTTAGAAATAGCTTATATGGTTTACCTACTCGATAAGCCGGTTGATTAATCCTTATAGACCCTATCGGCTTAAGGATTTAAGCTATATTAATGATATTCCCTATATACGTACCCTAGAAGATAGGAAGTAGGCGAGAAAGCGGATTCAAGACTAGAGCTTGACAAAATGGTGCTGCGGCGGTGCTGCGGTAGTGCTGCAGCACTAAATTTGGTCCCGCCTTGGTACCAAGCCATGGTTTAGAACCCTATTTAGGTAATTTACTAACTATTATAGGAAGGTGATCTACAGCTTGGCGCCAAGGTGGGACCAAATTTAGTACTACAGCACCGCCACAGCACCATTTTATCAAGCTCTATTCGAGACGCTAAGAAGCGCGCCTATAAAGATACCTAGGCTATATTATAGTAGGAATTCGACTATAACCTACTATAGAGTAGCCCTCATTCCCAAATAATCCGTAAGCAGTAGAAAGCTTAAGATAAAGGTATTAAAAAGCTATGCTAGAAATTTAATTATATAGACGAGTAGTATGATCGCGTAGTAAAGTAATTACGAAATAAGAAGGGATAGTAAAAGCACCGATTAGTTCGTGAAAATCTAGAGCGGTACAAAAATAAGCAGCTAGTAATCGATAGTAAACGGTAACTTTCCGGAAAAGTGGTTAATAAAGAAGTTATAGGGGCGTTATAGTATACCGGCTATATAATACCGCAGTATATAATACTTATCGATAGTGTTCTGACTCTACCGGGTATAATAGTCGAGAAAGAATATAAGCGTCGAATTCCTATAATTAATACGGTGATTATAGTCTATAATACGGAAGAGGGTACTCCCTTACGGCCTCGTACCCCGTAAAAACGTACCGCTAACGCTACCGATATACTACCTACTACCCCCCTACCTAAGAGGTAGAAGTCTATCCCCTTAGATAAGAGTAGTGATACTTTCTCTAAAGCAATCGCTTCTATTTACGTTAAATATCTAGGAGAGAGACTAACGATCTACTTTATTTGTCTTAGTAATACTAGACTTTTAGAACGCGAACGCCTAAAAATGTATAAGAACCCTAGGTCCCTTAGCCGATACTTCGTTAATAAATATATTAAGCCGTTCCTAAATGATATACACTATGAGTGTAATATTTGCGGGGAAAAGCTAATATCAAAATCGGGACTCCTAAACCATGCGTAAAGAATGTATAGAACTGTCTCCTACCTACCTTTACTAGCTCTTAGCCTACCCCTTCCTTTAGATATTCGATGTTTCTTGTTTCTCTCTAATATATCCTATAAAGCGAGGTTAAGCGTATACAGTATGCAAATATCCGATCGCATAAATAATGATTTTGAGGAAATGCATTAATGACCACTCGTAGCCAAGATATCTAATAACGAGTCATAGTAATAAAATCAGAGCAATACCATGATCGACAAGTTATGGCATTACCTACGCTGAATCTTCTTACCACGGCGAGCATTCGAATCTCCATCTACTCCATCCAAGTACCCCACGCCAATCACGGATGCCAGAACTTCACTTAGTAGGCTATTGAAACACTACTGTACATACCTTCGCCTTGGAGGCATGTATGATTTATAGTACTCTAGAACCTTTATCAACCTACAAGCGGCACTCAGGGTTCCTTTGCCCTGTCTGCTCTAGTGGGCTGCAAATTTGAGTGCTACTATACGTTAACGCTCGTCGAATAATAAATTTCACTATAAGCATTCAAAAACTTCTTCAAGAAGCTGACTGTCGGAGGTTAACCATCAAAGCAACCCAACCGTCTCGGTCTTTTGACACCATTGTTTCTACGATAGTCATGTATCGTTGAACCTCATCTAGACTGCAGTCATTAGAGTACCTTTAACGCTCTTGTACTTTGGGAAGCTTCGCTTAGCAATTGCTACCTAGAAATTTTAAGAAACATACCTTTTATCGCTAGGACGCGAAGCTTGCGGTTTTTGAATGATAATAGCAGCAATACTACATCAGGCGCATCGAAACTTTTGAAGTATATTCTAGCTATTTCAATCGCTTTTTATATATCGAGCTAGGTTATTATATACTCAATAGACCATTCTAAACGAAGAAACCCAACACGTTTTATCCATAAATCCATCGCAGCGGGATCCGCAAATTGAGGATAAGGATCATATAACCCCGCCTAGATAAGCTGTACTAGAAATACCACACTAGACCTCCCAATATAATATAAAACCCCCTATAACAGATACTCTCCATTATCATAATATACGTTCTCTAGACAAAAATTAAAAAAGCTCCGCATTTTCTCCTTAACTTCTAGAGCTTCACGATAGGCCCGAAGCAATAACATATCCCGAACGAACTACCCACAAGGAAACTTCCTTATATCGACTATACATATTTCAATCTCAGTAGGGTTACGGTAACGTTAATAGTATCTCCAAATCGCATATTATATCACAAACAGTAGAGAACTACTCCACAACATTAGGTTATCGGTAGCTTCCCCACTAAAAAGTGATTTAGTAAAGTGATCATAAAGTATTTATATGATTTCCTCTGCCGTCCTTAAGAGGAGATTGTCTCTACTACAATATAATATTGCGGAAATATGTTGAATAATATACTGTGGGAATAGTACACTAAACAGCATGTAGTAACTAGGATTTGTATCTTTTATAAAGGGGTAAAAATGAATTGTAAAACTGTCTATCTATCTCTAAATTCCCTAGGCATAAAGCTATATTTATAGCTTTATTTCTACCCCTATAGGTTCTATCTATTTCTTTTAAAGGAATAGCGGTATTAGTACTAAGTACTGGATTCTCTAAGATTCTATTAACTGAAAGTAGTCTAAATTAGAATATAGGTATCCGATTTAGGATACTCGATAATATATAGTAGAATATATAATAGCGGCGTTAAACTATATCGACACCGCTAATCCCGATTCCGTAGGAGTCTTATAAGACTCGGCGCTTTAAAAGAACTATTTATATATATAAAATCAATTAGTATTTAGCGTTAAAAAAGAACCTAATTTTAGATATTAATTATAAAGAATTAACTTAGGTTTTTAATACGCCCCCTTAATATAAACCCGTAATTAAAGTCGAAGTATCGGAGGACTTAGTTATACCTTATATTTATCGTCGGCGAGGTTTTAGGAGGAAGAGCCTATAGCTCTTCTTAGTATTAAAGAGCTACTTAGTATCGTCCTTACCTTTGTCGTTATTCCTAGTTTTTATAGGGAGGACCGGAATAGTCCTCTCTTAGGGGTATAGAGAAGAGAGGGAGGAAGAAGAGAAAGGAAGGGTACTACTAAGACTATTATATAGTCCCTTCGTATATCGAAATCGATTAAGAATCGATTCTAAAGTAAGGTAAAAATAAGAGATAAATAATTTCTCTTAGTAGTATAGTAACTATATATAGTATAATAACTATATAGTAGTATAATAACTACTTAGTAGTTTAATAACTACTTAGAAATAGTATATTAAATTTACTATCTCCGTATACTATAAAAGGCGCCCCCTAATTAGAATAAGAGTTTAACTTTAGCCTAGCTATAAAGAGCTTAAATTAGGGTAAAGCTAATAGTTTAGTAAGGCTATCTACGATATTTTTAGTGCCTTTTATATAGTATAGAGAGATCTTCTTTCTCTTAATTTACTCTCTAATCTAATACTAATATACTTTAATATACTTAGTACGGCCGGTATTCTTTAGATTAATAGTTATTAAAATAGTAGATTAGCTATCGCTATAGAGCGGGATAGGAGCTAAAGCCTTATTTAGTATAAGGTTATTAATTAACCTTTATAGCTATATAGCCTTACTTCCGGCGGTAGAAAGGGCTATATATTTAGCTTTAGTACTAGACTTTATAGTACTAGATTACTATTAGGGTTTCTAAGAAACTAGGCCTCTAGTAAAGAAGAAGATATAGCCTATATAGCTCTTTATATTAGCGTATAAAGTATAAGAGGTATCTATATATCCCTAAAGATTAAGATCTTTACTGACTATATAGGTAATAGTATAGTTATTAGTTTAGCTAGTATATATAAGAACTCTCTTTACTAGATCTTAATACTTATTATTAAGGTTAGTTAAGAATTAGGATAGTATACTTACTATAAGAGTAAGATCTAGCCTTAATACTATATTTCTATAGTTTATAGAACTAATATTAGATTAATACTTAGTAACTACCTTTAATACTATCTATAGCTCTTATTCCTTAGTAGGAATATATACTAATAGTATTAGTAGTTTTAAGATCTTACTATCTATACTAACTAACGTATTTAGTCTTATCGCTTTCTTAGTGATTTGGTCGATATAGGTCCTTTATAAGATTGTTAAAATACTAGCTTCTCTCTAGTAAATAACTTTTATAAAGAGGTAGTATTAGAGAGGACTAAGATCTATTATAGTCTACTTAATAGAGATTAATACTTTTACCTTATTAATTAGTTTAGCGCTTAAAGTAGTAATTAGTATATTATTAACGTATATAAAAATATATATAACGTTAATACTACTACCCCCTTAATTATACTAAGAGTATAAGTATAGATCGGCTTTTAATCTAGTAAAGCCCTTCTTTAATAAGAAGTTACTAAGTATATTAAACTAGTTAGTAGCTAACTACTTAAGACTATAAAGACTAAGCTTTAGGAGGTATACTAGGCCTTTAATCTAATATTCTTTAAGGCTATTAGGGTAGTATATATAAAGCTTTTCTTTAAGAGGTATATTTAGATATATATTACCGATATTAATATAAGCTATAAATAGCTTTATTTTTACTATTACGGTAAGTAGTATATAAAGTATCTTATATCTACCTATACTTATAAAAGTCTCTTTATAGTTAATATACTCTTATTACTAGAAGCCCCTTACTATCTAGCGAGCTTTAAATTTTAAAGGATAGCTATTAGTATTAAGCTTTAATTTAAATACCTACTTACCGGTTAATATATTAATACTTAGTAGTGGTATTAGGACTAATTCCTAAAGACTAGTAAGCTCTAGCTATTTTATCTTAACTTTTATAGCTTAGTACTACTAAGGCTAAAAAGGTAAAGCTTTAGCTTACTTTATAGTCTTTAGGTTAGAGAGCTATTTTTAGTAATTAGTTAATTATAATATTAGTAGTAGTAGTAAGGCTAGTAGCCCTAATTCTAGCGTATTAATACTAGTTTATAGTACTATAGTTAATAATATTAGTACTTATATTATAACTTTATCCTTTTATAATATCGTCGAGAAGTAGAGATAATTCCTAATCTCGTTATTTAATTAATGTAATTCCTCTAGTAATATAGGAGGTACTAGAGCTTGACAAGTCCCGCAGCACTAGCCGATTTTTGGTCCCGGCCCCGCAGCACTAAATAAATTCTGGTGCTGTAGTGCTGCGACCATACCTATTTAGGCTAGAAAATTACCTAGATAGGAAGGTGATCAGCATGAAAATTCCAAGGCAGCACTGAAACTAGCGCCTTGGCCCCTGCTTGGCGCCAAGGCGGGACCAAATCGGCGGGACTTGTCAAGCTCTAGGAGGTACTTTATCAGAAGTATCTAAGTCTATATCTAATAAAGTCTTATTAATTAATTTAATAGCTTCTTCGTTAATCTTACCGTTATTAGTATTATTTAATACTATCTGATTATTATTAAATTATAAGTCTTTAATAGTAATAGCTTCCTTAGCGCTTATTAGCTAGGGGAAGCGAGACTTCTTTAGTTTAATCTCTAACTCTTACTAAGGCTTTAGTAGATCTAGGTTATTATATAAAGTCTAATTATCCCCTTTATTAAAGACGATATCTTATCGGATAATAATTTCTCCCTTAGTCTTTAGATCTAGTTTCTAGATCTAGTATTATATACTATAGTAGCTACTATATTTTACTAGCCTACCTAGCTAAGCTCTCGGCTATAGTTACTTACTAATAGTATTTTTAATAGTAGTCTAGATTTCTTCTAGATTCCTAACGGCGTATATATTATAGCTTAGGACTTAAAGAAAGCTAAGATTTAGCTTCCTACCGAAGCGGATCTTATATAGTATCTTAATAGGTTAATCTAATTAGCTTTACTTCCTACTATAGTATATAGTAAGGTTTCTTACTATTATAACTATTTTTATAATTTCTAGCTATAGATAATCCGGTAGCTTAGTTTTATCTAATATAGAGCGAGTTCTCTCTTATACTAAGCGTATTATATACTTAACTTTACTATTTTAGCCGTAAGCGTATAGAGCTAAGAAGTAAAGTCTTATATTAGTCTCTTTAGCCCACTTTTAGAGGTAGTAATTATTAAATTCCCCTCTATTATCGCTTTAAAAAGCGGCTACTTCTAGCCTACTTTAGGGAAGTAGAGGTAGATCTAGTATAATAAATACTTTAATAGTAAGCTCTCTCTTATTAGTATAGTGCTTTACTATATTAATAACTAGATCTATAATGTAGTCCTTATTAGAAGTAAATTAGATATCTCCTTATCTATCGAAGTCGTCGATATTAATTATCTAATATCTAGTCTAGTTTCTAAGCCCGAATCCTCTAGGGATCTTACTTCTACTACCTAGATCTAGGTATACTAGATTACTAGTTTTAGTAGATCTATATAATACTAGTACTCTCCTTAGTACTAGCTAGGCCTTACTAATAATATAATACTAATATAGCTACTTTAGGATTAATAATCCCTTTATATTAATCCTATCTGTAGTAGCGGTAGTTTAGATAATAGTAGTTATCCTAATATAGTATAGCCGGCGATACTAGGTATCTATATTTACCTAGTCTTTCTAGAGCTTAATAACTTACCCCGATAAGGTTAAAGAAGTTAGTTAAACCGAGCTAACTAGTAATACTACTTTTAAAATAGTAGATATAGCTTCCGGCTAGGTATTAATAACTGTTATTACTTACTCTATTAACTAGTCTGATATTTTAGATTAACTACTCTTTAGGCGTATTAATTACGTAGTAGTATATAAAAATATAGGATATATATCTATCGGATATATATTAACTTAGTTAATCTCCTTAGTTTCTAAGTCCTATAAATCCTCTATTTCGGAGGTAAGGTATTAAATACTTTCTATTTCTTCCGAATCGGTTACTAGGGTAGTTATTAGCTTTATAAACTAGTAAACTTCTCTAATATTAAGAAGCTAGTTCTTCCCTAATCTCCTTCCCTTTATAAGGGTTAAACTATCTAGTTTCTTAAGAATTAGTTCTTAATTATTATAAACTACTAAAATTCCTTTATTAGCGAGTTTAGACTAGGATATAAGGTTTATACGTAAGTTAGGTATATATATAGTATTAGATAACCTTAGATTCCTCCTATTTTTAGTATTATTATTAATAGTAAGTATAACGTTACTAATTAGGCCCTTAACGCTCTTTATACCTAGCGCTATATAAATACTAGTACTATATAGCTTACTAATCCTAGGTATAAAGTACTTAGGAGAGTATATTATAAATAAATTATATATAGTATTATATGTCTAATCCTTTATTATTAATAAAGATATAGTTAGTATAGCCTAGATTAATATTATAAAGGTATTAGTTATATTAATATTTATACTAGCCGGAGCTAGTTTAGGATACTTTTACTAATACTTCTCGATAGTATAGCCTCTCTTACTATAGTATATATAGGTTAGGACTAATAACTTAGGCTTATCCTTACCTTTATTACTACCTTTCTTACCTTTAAATTTAATATTTATAACGAAAGTAGACTTAGAGGACTTAGTATTACTATTTTTAGTAGTGAAAGCTTTAGTAGCTTTCTTCTTACTAAAGAGTGCTTTTTCTTCTTTATATAGCTTACTATAGATATAGTCGAATTAGTAGAGATTAACTAGATTAGTAGTCTTACTAACTAAAGCGTTAAAGTTAGATCGCTATATATACTATTCTAGGCTATTAAAGTAGTATATTAATTTAATATATTTCTCGACTTTATTAGCTTCTTTAGCGGTATACTTACCTTACTAAGTAATAAGCTTATTATTCTATAAGGACTTAAAGGACTCGACTAGATTAGAGATTAATCTATACTTTTAAATTAACTATCTTCTTAATAGCTATTACTCCTTCTTATATAGTAAAGACTTCTTTAGTCTTATACTAGTCTTTAAGAGACTTCTATATTCTCTCTAGCTTTAGATCCTTAGAGAAGCGGAGGTTCTTATTAATCTTAGTACTAATAGTATTTACGATTATTAATTACGTATTACCTTTTAGTATTTTAAGAGAGTAGTACTAAGAATAGTAAACTAATAGGCTTCCTACCTAGCTTTCGATAACTTATTTAAGGAGGTTTTAGTTTATTAATTACTTTATATTTTAGGCCTAAGTACGATAGTTAGCCTTACTAATAAGCGATAGGAACTTAAATTAAGCTCTCTTTCTTCCTAATTTAGTTATATCCTCGATAAAAGCGAGGTATTTAATAGTGGTAGCTTCTTACTAAGCGGCTATTAGTTAAGTAGGTATCTACTCTCGTATAGAGAAAGTAGTTTATTCTCTATTACGATAAAGAGATAGTTCTTCGTTAATAAAGTTATTATTCGGAGTTTAAATATACTTTCTAACTGGCTACTTACCTTTACTAGTAGAGCTTAATATCGGATTATACTTAATTAAGATAGATAAAGCGCGCTTAGTAGCGCGCTCTTACTTAGTTATAGTAAGCTCTCTTTATAATACTCTTATTTATATAGCTTATTATACCTATAATTACTAAATTTACTATACCTATATTTATAGGGACTTAGTCGACTCGAGGTTATCTACTAGCTAAGCTCTAGGGTCGGCTTTGACGAATTAATCTTAGCCTTAATCGTTATCGTTATTATCGCCTATTAGAGTTTTATCCCTAGAGTCCTTACTATTACCGCCGTTATCGGTAATATTATCGTCGTTATCGTCCTAAAGAGGGTTATAACGAGGTAGAGAAGGGCTTCGGTTAGAAGGCTCTCTAGGTTAGGTAGTAGCACTTCGAGTACTAGGCGCTATTCTAGAGATAAAGAGGGTTTTATAAAAGAAGTATAAAGTATAAAAGCTTTATAAAGAAGTATAAAGTATAAAAGCTTTTGTGATCCCAGAGTGTGGAGAACCTACATATATATACCACTGCAGCTAAGTCAATTCCATGAATTGACTTGGTTATGACCTTTTGGTCTAATGGGTTAATGCCGGAGCATGTGGCTGGTGAATTCTTATCAAGTCAATTCATGACCGGGAATTAGAGGGTTGTGGGTTCGATCCTCGGCGCGTGCGAGGATTTAAATCCACCTATTATATAATCATGCCTTTAGATTGATTATGTAATAGAACCAACCTCTATACCCCCGGCAAGGCCCACATTAGTAAGTTGCTCCGGGTTCTGCCCCGCTCTTACGTGGATAACCTTGGAGTTCGATATATACTGTATACGCGGTCCTCCCCATAAGCACTAGGAACTAAATGGATAGTGATCCTTTTAGACCGGTTGACTGGTTCGCCATAGAAAATCAGGCATAAATCCTAGGAGTGATTTGAACCTAGTGGGGGAGGATGTGATCCCAGAGTGTGGAGAACCTATATATATATACCACTGCAGCTAAGTCAATTCCATGAATTGACTTGCTTATGACCTTTTGGTCTAATGGGTTAATGCCGGAGCATGTGGCTGGTGAATTCTCACTTTATAAAGAAGTATAAAGTATAAAAGCTTTACTAAAAGGCTTAATAAAGTATAAAGACTCTTAATAAGGTACTTAGTGGTAAGTAATAGTATAGAAAATCCGGTTTATTAAGTTAAACTGGGCTTATAACCTATTAAATAATATACTATAGGAATAGTATACTAAATAGCATATAGTAACTAGGATTTATATCTTTTATAAAGGGGTAAAAATGAATTATAAAACTATCTATCTATCTCTAAATTCCCTAGGTATAAAGCTATATTTATAGCTTTATTTCTACCCCTATAGGTTCTATCTATTTCTTTTAAAGGAATAGCGGTATTAGTACTAAGTACTAGATTCTCTAAGATTCTATTGACTGAAAGTAGTCTAAATTAGAATATAGGTATCCGATTCAGGATACTCGACGGTGTATAGTGGAATATATGATAGCGGTATCAAACTGTATCGACGCCGCTAATCCCGATTCCGTAGGAGTCTCGTAAGACTTAGCGCTTCAAAAGAACCATTTATATACACGAAATCAATTAGGGTTTAGCGTTGAAAAAGAACCCAATTTTGGATATTAATTATGAAGAATTAACTTGGGTTTTCAACAAAATGCTCTTAGCGGAAGCTATGATATAGTGGTCGCTTCTACCAGAGCTTTCATAGTCGAACGCTCTAAATAAATATCGCAGGACATCTACAAATTAATAATAAGGAAGATAACTTACTAGCGAATAGAATAGTATAGGTCCGTCGGGATATTTACTCAGCGCCTAAACCTAAAACCTACTCTATTATTCCCTTTACTACCATTCCTTCTCGGATTTATATTCGCAGCGCACACAAAAGGCCTCAGTATAGCTATCGTCTATAACTATACGATCTTTATACTCGTAGTAGTCCTCGCTCTCGAAGTCGGGATCGTAGGGCCATTTAAGATCAGCTTCAGCCAGTGGAATAAAGTAGTTATCGGAGTGCAGAGTCCCAGAAGTATAAAGAGCCTAACCGTAGCACATCTCTAAAGTCTCCCACAGAACGTTTTTATTATCGCTAGTGCTATTAAGAACATCGCGAGCGATGCTCCTCAATTCGTTAGAAAAATGCGACAGCATTTTCTACACCAGTATCCTTAGACCAATAAGCGATATGATGTAAGCTATGATATAGCGCTCGGTTGTATCGTTAAACGTTTCTGTGATACTAGTAAGATCGGTGACTCTTCTTCTTATAGAGCTCAGTTCTACAATGCCCTGGTCGCTTAGAGTATGTGTACTCTCAACTAAGGCCTGGACCCGTTGCGCGTGTGCTAAAGTAGCTTCGCAGGACTGTATCAGTATCCGAATAGCCTCCACCAGAGCTTGCTGAGTTAGTCTTAGGAAATTAGAGGCTGATACAATCAATCCAGTCGTCCTATCAGTGAGATTCAATCCTCCGGTTGAATTAACAAGACTGGTAAACTGTCCAGCCATGCTTTTGGAACGAAGAGCGACTAAGAATTGCAAAACAGAAGTCTACTCTCGGAGGTCTCCGAAGGTACGTCTCTTATAGTGAAACCAATCTTTAATGGCATTGTGAAAGCGTGATATTTACCAGCTGGCTGAGGTCAGCTGGGTGACCCCGCCTTCCTATTTTGACTTGGGAGTCCTGAATCTCCACCCAGCCCACTGATCGCCACCAATAATATTGAATGACGTCGTTGCTCTTGGTCGGTTCCCAACCGTAAACTGATATTCAAACCCTATAGTAGATTCACGTGAACCAGGCCTGGGAAATCGCGACTTCTGTCGAGGTCTAGTCCTATCACGCTTACATGTGGATGCTTGCGGTGAGTAACTCAAACATCGCGCATGTGTCCACCCTGGTCGGAACTCTGCAGGGGATAATTATTATGACTTAGGACTAAATCAATGATGCAAAGTACTAGCGGGAATGCTGGGTTGTAGGAATATATGGCAATAGACTTGCATTTTTAATCTAAAAACGAGACACAGACCCTGATCTTCATGGACACCATTAATTTGACCAGCTGAGCCTGATATGCGATAATGGATTGAGGTTTTGCTTCCCAGAATGTGTCTCACCACTACTTGATTTCATGACTAGAGAATCCTTCTTTTAGAAAGCACATGTCAGCATTCCGCAACATACTCGAGGTTGTTGTGATGCGGAATCGCATATGCCTGCCACGGCTCATCGACCGTTTTAGGAGTCTGTCTGATGTACTCCTCTCCAAGGCCTCGCACATCTTTCTCGCTCTGTATTTGCATGACCATTTGAATTGCAGAATCGATCGCGCCCGCAATCCAAGTATGGTGCCGACTCAGATGCTCTCCGGCAAAATGGATGTTGCCCTCCGGTTGCTTGGCGACCTGGTGGAACCGTGTGAACTGGCCTGGGAGGAACATGGCATCGCCAGTGGCATATTCCTGGCTCCAGCAAACATCGAAAGCATCGATGTACTGACCGTGGACATCTACAGTATCATAAAACCGCTGGAGGTCATGAAGAGCGAGATTGATGCGTTGGTCACGGGAAATGGACTGCATGCGATACGCATCATTCATCCAACAGTAAAGAAGGAGTACGCCAGCTGAGGGACTTCCAAGGTCGTTAGACGGATAGACAATCCATCGAAACCGGAGATCAGTCGTACTCTGACCACCAAAGCAAGCTGATGAGGTCTTTTCCCAAAATCGGGTGCGGAAATGTATCCCTAATTTGTACAGTGGTTCGAAATGCATACTGCGAATTGCTTGCTCTTTCATGAAGGACCAAGTTGGACGCTCCTGGATTCGGTGAAGTGACGCCGGTGGGATGGCGAGGATCACTTTGTGAAAGGTGCCGCCATGTAGCCCCGTAGTTTGCAAGGTGACCTTGCCATCTTGACGCTCAATGACTTGGTGTACCCTTGCATTGGTGAGTATATTCTCGGGACCGACAAGTCGGACTGCACTCTGAACAAGACGCGACATGCCTCCTTGAATAGTGGCCCAGTTTTCCGTATTGAAATCTAGATTCTGCATGATGATTTCGATGAAGCTGAGGTCAAACTGATTCGTCTGACTGGTCATCAACTCCACGAAATCGATCAACTCATGTGGCCATCCAGCGATTAGATGGAGATAAGCCCGAAAAGAGATAAAGTCGTACTGCGCTATCTGCGCGAACCCAAGATCAAAATCCTTTTGCAACAAATCTAGCCACGGGCTGATCACTTCCCCCAAAAGCTCCCTCGCGGGCTTACCCTGATATCTGGGTGGCAACGATATTTTGAGCCGGGAGGAAAGCTCGGGACTGTCGGGATTGGACATGGAATTGTGAATGAATGCCATATTGTTGCGGTGCTCTTGTATGTAAGGGATGAGCTCTATTTTGTCATCCTGTCTACCGTGGACGTTGAGATAACGTATGAAGTGATAGACACGGGAGTGCAATTTTGATCGAGGAATTCTCATGGCCCCTGCTTCAAAATACACATTTTCATCGAACCAGTAGGTAAATATTCTGCCTCCAATGCGGTCTTCGGCCTCGAAGACAGTGACCTGATGACCGTGGCGTTGGAGATAGAGGGCCAAATACAGTCCGGCGATGCCGGAGCCAACAATACCAATATTCATTATGACAATTGAGCTGCCCGTAACGAATGGAAAAGGAAATGACAAAAAAAGGCCAAAGACAAACTAACCATGTTTGGAACACAGCCATACGGTTCAATGGAGCCGGAATTCACAAGCGAGCGGGCCGCTGTGGTCCCTAGCGAATGATAGGGCCTAATATATATACCGCTGTAGGTGACAAACAGACGTTCTGTTTGTCCTTATGATCTTTTGGCCTAGCGGTTAAATGCTCTTATGTAATCACTTAGGTGTAGCGGCCTAAGTAAACCTGCCGTCCCGGCAGGATTACATCACAAACAGAACGCCTCAGAACTATAAGGGTAGGTGTTCGAGTCTCGGAGTGGACGATTCTTTAACACCGCCTATGCCTCTGGATTAGGCCCTTATTACCTCTAAGTAAGGGGTTATACCCTTGGTGATCGATATTATTAGTCACAATTCCACACTTTCGGGCCCATTTTAGCCGAAGTTAGGGGTCTTCTCGAAACCCTAAGGTTACTTAGTCAGCCTAAGGAGCGTGTCCTCGAAAACTATTGTTATCCCTATTTTATGTAGGAAGAGACTACGAGGGCGTAGTCTAGGCTAGTGGGGAGGGATGTGGTCCCTAGCGAATGATAGGGCCTAATATATATACCGCTGTAGGTGACAAACAGACGTTCTGTTTGTCCTTATGATCTTTTGGCCTAGCGGTTAAATGCTCTTATGTAATCACTTAGGTGTAGCGGCCTAAGTAAACCTGCCGTCCCGGCAGGATTACACCGCTCGGTCGGCCGGGTCACCCCGAAACACAAAGTGGATGCGATTTTATATCCTAGTGCGAAGGGGCAGAGCGGCCAAAGGTCAAATGCCTGATTTTTCAGGGTTGATGCCTGAATGTGCCTGAATTATAGACCGCTTTCGACACCGCTCTATACTATGTACTGTAAATTGAAGCCATTCCTACATACAGTGACTCCCCTTCTGCTGCCGCCTACTAAATTTGTAATACCGCCCTTTGCCCCTTAGTTCTTTATTGGTGGATATTCAACTGGCAGAATTGGGGGTGTTAACGCTTTTGCGTAGTGTACCATATTGAAGCTATTCCCACCCCACAAGTCATCAATTTCTCCGGCGTTAAAAGCCGACCCCGACCGCATAATATTCCTACCTTGTAAAGAAAAGGGTATTCTAGGATTTCTTAACAGAGAGACTTACTAGGCCTCAATAGCTTCAACGCCTAGGAAGGGGTGTGTGCGGGGATTTGTATGGTGGGAATAGCTTCATTCTTTAAGGTTGGACTTCTAAGGTTGGATACTTTGCTTATTAAGCCTTGTGTCATAGTAATTCTGGTATTTTAATTTCTGCCAGTCTGAAATAAGGCAGAATTCAGGCACATTCAGGCATCAACCCTGAAAAATCAGGCATTTGACCTTTGGCCGCTCTGCCCCTTCGCATCCTAGCAACAACGCATATAAACCGTATCAAATTTTCGATACTATTTCTTTACTATAACTTTAGTTTAAATTAGAAGTTTGGTGCAATTTAATATAGGATTTATATATAACATTACCATAAAATACACCATAATTTCTTCATCGAAGCGATAACGGAAACATAGTACTTTTTTCCGATGCGTGTGTCTGCTAGGTAGATCAATTCGACGGTCGTTGTTTCCCCCTAACCAGGACGGCGGTGAGTAGGTATCTATTTTTAGACTAACTAGATAGGCTTCCCGCTTGCTCGATGGGGTGGATCGGCGATGGTGTTATCGGAACTAGACTCGGAGCAAACACCAGTAGTGCCACACCGATTCCCGCATGCGGTACCAAGGCGCCCCCCCTTTTATTATACAAAGTACTTAAAAGAGATGCCACAACCTTGGTAACCTGTGATTGCCCAGAATTCCGTGGTCTCTTTCCTCTAGCGTTTAGCAGCCCTTGCCCCAACACCAACTTCTCAGCCCCGAGTGGACTAAATGGGTCGCCCGAACGCGGTCGAGGAACATGCCCCTCCAGACAGCCTTTCAATTGCCCTCGATGAGAGGGAAGATCCTAAGAGATGGCCGAAAAGCAGAAAATGTGAGAGACCTCTTTGATTTTAAATCTCCACCGAAGTAATATAATGGTTAACAGACGATCATGGCTACATTATTAGGGCTCTATACGGTGATTGTGGCGCTGATGACTGGAGTAATTGCTTTTTGTTCGAGTATCTATACAGCGGGAACCAACCTTATTACTGCCACCTATGGATGTTCGCAGACAGTGGCTACTCTAGGAGTGACCGCCTTTCTACTAGGGTTTGCATTGGGGCCTCTCATCTTTGCTCCCCTGTCGGAATTATAGTAAGTCTATGTTGAGACCCTCCTACCTTCAGCTGCTTGCTCATGTACGAGGATTAATCTAGCGGTCGCAACCCCATCTTCCGGCTGACGCTGGGATTGTTTGTCCTCTTCCAAATTGGTTGTGCATTAGCCCCAAACATAGCCGCGCTGATCATCTTTCGATTCTTGTCCGGCTTTTTCGGTTCTCCGACGGTCACAAACTCTGGCGCGTCTATCACGGACCTCTGGCCGCAAAGCGAACGATCAGTACCGTTGGCTCTGTTCTCCGCCGGTAGCTTCCTTGGGCCTGTTTTTGCCCCGGTAGCTGGCGGTTTTGTCTCGGAATACCTTTCCTGGAGATGGAACTTCTGGTTGGTGCTTATTCTGAGCGGGGTTATCTACGTCATATCCGTGCTCTTCCTTCCAGAGACGTACGCAGCCAAGCTTTTGCGGGATAAGGCCTGGCGTCTGGGAGGCGTCCAGTCCGGGCCCTCCCTCCAAGAGCAGCTCCGGACCTGCCTCACCCGTCCCTGGCTGATGCTTTTCGCGGAGCCGATCTTATTTCTCCTCTCTCTCTACATGGCCTTCATTTACGGCATTCTCTACCTCGACTTCACGGCGTATCCGATTGTATATGAACAGTCCCGCGGCTGGTCTCCTGGTATTTCTGGCCTATCCTTTCTCGGAATGGGTACAGGCATGGCCGTTGCCACGATTGCCTCTCCCTATGTAAACACGATTCACGGGAAATACGTATCCAAACTTGGTCCCGTCCCAGAAGCCAGACTACCCCACCTTATGATCTTGTCTTGGCTGATCCCTGTCAGCCTGTTCTGGTTCGGCTGGACCGCCCTGCCTCCGAAGCATTGGATTGTAGGAATCATTTCGGGGATTCCGTTTGGGTTCAGCCTAATATTACTTTTCCTTGGCATCACATCGTACCTCACGGACTGCTATGGTCCGTATGGCGCGAGTGCGCTTGCGGCCAATGCAGTCTTCCGCTCAGTCTTCGGAGCGGTATTTCCTCTCTTTGGAACGTATCTGTACGACGGACTTGGCGTGCCGTGGGGATCTAGCTTGTTAGGTTTCTTTGCACTAGCCTTTGCTCCCCTCCCGTGGGTGTTTTATCGTTTTGGGCCCTGGATTCGAATGAAGAGCAAGTATCATAGAATGATGATTGGTGATGGGGCATAGGGTTTCAGATCAAGCTTTACGATCATCGCTAGACCAGGCCAGTGATGAGCAGTTTGGGAAATTACCTGGCGTGAGTAGGCTGAGAAATGCATTTCCTCCATAGATCTGATGTGCGAGCACGTAATGCACCAGATCTCTTGGACAATTTGCGTGACTTTTCTCTTCCATTACAAATGATATTAGACCATAGCGTGCATAATCAGAGTCAATAATGTCCGAACATCCCTATACGTGTAGGATAGTTATATCCTAAGCATTCGGACTAGGGTGTTATTATATAAGATAGCGGCTAAGCGTATATTAGGGGAAATAAATAAAAATACTATACTAGATCTCTTAGATAATTTATATGACTTTTCTCTTCTATTATAAATGATATTAGACTATAGCGTATATAATCAGAGTTAATAATATCCGAATATCCCTATACGTATAGGATAGTTATATCCTAAGTATTCGGACTAGGGTATTATTATATAAGATAGCGGCTAAGCGTGTATTAGGGGAAATAAATAAAAATGCTACACTAGATCTCTTAGATAATTTACGTGACTTTTCTCTTCTATTACAAATGATATTAGACTATAGCGTGCATAATCAGAGTTAATAATGTCCGAACATCCCTATACGTGCGGGACAGTTATATTCTAAGCAATTCGGACTAGGGTGTCATTATGCGAGACGGTGACTGAGTGTGTATCAAGGGAAATGAACGAAAATGCCGCATATTGAAGCAATAGTCAAAAGTACGATATGCTCTCCATCACGAATCTCAGTGCGGGGAGGCTAAGTGGCATAATCAAGTATAAAAACCTGGCCGGTAAGTCATCCACCGGCCATCTCTGCTTGAACAATTTGTGTGCATCTCAAGTACACAAGGATACAAATAGTTTGCTTGTCCCAATCACCATGTCCTCCAAGTCTCCCCCGGTTGTCGACTTTGGCGATTTCTTGTCCGGCGAACCAGATCGGATGCAGAAATGTGCCCAGGCTATCGGAGATGCATGTCGCACACAGGGGTTCTTCCAAATCGTTAACCACCCCATCCCCGCCAGCCTTCAGAAGGAGATGATGAGGCTTTCAAAAGATTTCTTCGCCCTTCCACTTGAGGAGAAGATGAAGCTCGATAAGGGTAAGCAGGCTGCTCTATTTCCGTTTGCATCTTCACTCTGGCTAAAATCGCCCCGCAGCCCAGAACCAGCACAACCGAGGCTACGAGGTCATGTATGGCCAGATGATCGAGAACCGCACAAAGCCAGATCTTAAGGAAGGCTTTTATGTGGCTCAGGATCTCGCCCCGGATCATCCGCAGGTCCTATCCCAGAAGTTCGCCCATGGCCCTAACCTCTGGCCCGAGTCCTTGGGTCCGCATTTCCGCGACACTTGTATGGACTATCTGAATAGCATCACGGCCCTGACAGAGCAGGTGATGCAAGCCATTGCCTTGTCCCTGGGCTACGAACAGAATTATTTTGACGAGTTCTGTACCGATCCTATGGCATTCTATAAGCTATTGCACTACCCGCCGCAGGCCGAGGACTCGCACCCGCTGCAGCGCGGAATCGGAGCGCATCGAGACTTTGGCGTCATCACCTTGCTGCTTCAGGGTGATGTCCCGGGTCTGGAGGTGTGGGATGAGGAAGCGCAGGCGTATTATCCGGCTCCGCCTGTTGAGGGTGCGTATGTCGTTAATCTAGGCAAATTGTTTGAGCGCTGGTCGAACGACGTCTACATTTCGAACGTTCATCGCGTGATCAACCACTCCGGCACGGATCGGTACTCCATCCCCTTTAACTATAATGGGAACCCGGATTTCATCATCCGCTGCATTGACTCGTGCCGTAATAAGCCGGAGGATGAGAAATATGCTCCGATCTCTGTGGATGATTATGTGAGGCAGAAGTATAAGGATGTCTATAACCGGGTCGGGATCTACAAAGTGGCTGAGAGAGTGGCATAGGTCACAGGCTTTACCACGTGTGCAGTGCTACCCAGGATTACGGGCGACTAAATGGACCACCCAAACATAACTCTCTTATTGGATACTACCTTACCGCCTATTTTATCACCGCCTTCTTAAAGCATATACACTAATTTCGATTTGTACACTAATTGTAACTTCTCTTTTATTTCTACACCCACATACTTCATAATAGTACGACTAACCATCGATCTTAAACCCTTTACAAGGGTACCTCTTTACTAGTATTTTCGTTAACGTAGGTATATGTTCTTATAGTATGCGTTATACCCCAATTTAACATGCTTCAATTTGACATGCTTTAACTTTATATGCTTCAATTTCACATACTTCAATTTCATAAACTTCAATTTGACATGCTTCAATTTGACATGCTTCAATTTCACATTGTGAGCGTAGAAAGCTAGGGGAAGATAAAGATGATCCTTCATTGACTATGGGAACTAGCTACAAGAGCGAGCCGCTGCTGACTCAGCGCTTATGTGACTTAACGGCGTCACATCTGCCGATACCCGAAAGTGTCGACCGACCTCGGTCGAGTAGCTATATCTGTAGATAATAAAGAAAAGGTAAATTTAGAAGCATAATAGTGCAGTTAAGAAAAGCAACGTATAGTAAGAAAAAACGAAATAGTCGTTAGTTAAAGCTTCGGAGTCGTTAGACGTCCTAGGCTTAAACGGTAAATAGTAACGTATAGTAAGGAAAATAAATAAAAATAGTCGTCGCTCTAGTTAAGGCTTTAGAGTTATTAAATGTCCTAGGCTTAGACGGTTAGGAAGAGCGTTGTCGGTTAAACTTATAAAAATTAAGGCGTAACGTAAAGAAAACGAATAAAAAAGGTTAACGCCCTAGTTAGAGCGTTAGAGTCGTTAGACGCTTAGTACTTAGATAGTTAGGAAGAGTATCGTTAGCTAGGATTATAATTAGTTAATCTTCCTTACCGGCGGTAAGGCTTATAGTAAGTAATAGTATAGCTTCCTTCTAGATATCCTATAATATATTTCGTAAGGTAAAGGTAGCGATATTATTTCTATTATCCTTAAGAAGCGCCTAGACCTTTGTAACTACGTCGGTATATATCTTATATAACTAAGAGAGGTTAGTTATTATATTAAGAATACGCTTAGCCTCTAGAGTAGCTAAGGCCTTATAGACTATCTTAATAAGATATAGTTATAAAGATAGATTATTAACGCTATTATATATAGTAACGATATCTTTACTAAATCTACCTATAAGATAGCGGATATTAACTATAGGCGATAGTAGACTTCCGCACGACCCAGTTTGGGTCGAAGGTCTCGACCCAGAACTAGGCCTTGACAAGTCCCGTAGCACCAGTGCTGCGGCAGCACTAGGCCTTTGGTTCGGTACTGCAGCACTAAGGCTTAGCAGTACCAGACACTTAGTTCGGTACTATAGTGCTATAGCGGGAGTGCTACAGCACTATAAATAGTGTAAACACGACTAACCTTATGATATATATAAGTTATATAGAAAAGCTAGTAATTTTAGGGTATTTTATTTATAGTAAATAGGAAAATTAGAAAAGATCATTATGATATTTGTTTAATTATTTATACTTTATTTAGTCCTTTTAGTATATATATATTTATTATTATCTCTCCGACGCTTCCGTTCCCTATAAGGACGCTAGCTATCGCTTTATATAATTCTAACTATTAGGTAATGATTTAGAAGTTTAACTAAGTCTATCTCTTAATCTAGAGTCTCTTAATCTAGAGTCTCCTAATCTAGAGTCTCCTAATCTAGAGTCTCCTAATCTAGAGTCTCCTAATCTAGAGGTAGGTCTAGGTCCTAAAGACTAGGTAAAGTATTACGATTATAGGTATCTATATTATTAGCTTTAGATACGTATTTAGTTTTAGACTTAAGTTCTTTATTATCGCTAATACTAGCTATATTATAATTAGATAGTTAGGCCTCTATCTCCTTATCGGCCTCTATCCTTTTACTTAGGTCTTAGCTTTCTATAGATAGCTAGCCTTAAGTGTAGTTTATATTAAAACGCGTTATATAATAGAGTATTATTAGATCTTAAATAGTTATTATATTAAGAGATCTATATTTATAATAGTAGATATCTTATATTAAGCTAAATAACCGTTTAATCCCTATATTAGTAGTAGGAATAGAGAAGATATCCTAGGCTAACGCTATAAGGATTAGGAATTAGGTCTTATATTATCTCTAGAATTAATATAGGTTATTATTATTAGTTCCTTACGAAGTTAGTATATATTATAGTTTTAAGTTCTATAGTATATATATAAAGATTAAGATAACCTATTAACTCTTCTCGTTAATTAACCTTCTTTTAGATAGCTAATCTTAGTTAGGTTTATATAAGTAGACTAAATATACTCCTAGTTTATTATAGAGCCTTACCTTTATCTACTAATTAAGTTATAGGCTAGCGCTAATAGTATCGCTTAAGGTAGTAATATAAAGAGTTTTTATATACTATATATTAGTCTATATTATTACTAGCCTAATCTACCCCCTTAAAGTAGTTAAACTTATATATAGGGGTAAGGATTATCCCTATTATATAAAGATACCTATAAGCCTTCTTAGTATCCTTATAGTAAGTTATAAGCTTCTATTCTCTAGCCTTTAACGTATAAAGTATTACCTTTTTTTAAAGAACCTTCTTCCGATATAGGCGCTTTTAGGAGTCTTTAAAATATCTAAATAGTCTATTATATACCTTAAATACGTAATAAATAGTAATATCCTTAACCTTAGATAGTCTAACTATCTATATATAAAAAGGTTTTATAATATAAAGTAGGTATTTAACCTACTACTATTTTTATATACTTAGCTAGAACCGAAGCTAGTTATATAGAGTATAGTACCTATTAAATATAATAGATAGACAATTTACGCGCTAAAGTATTAGGTATATTAAATTTTAGTAGGTATATATATCTTATATTAATATAAGCTTTAACTTAGTATCTTATAGTATTAGAAAGAACTCCTATTATTAAGGACTAGTATTAATATAGATTATAAAAGTATAGATCTAGAAATAATATAAGTATACTTTAATAAAGATTTTAAGTAACTAACCTTTATAAGTATATAAATAATTCCTTTCTTAGATTTAGCCTTTTAAAGAGCTAATTTATTCTCTTCCTCTAACTAGATAGTATTAGTAGTATTATTATTTAGGTTAGCTTTTATTAATCTAAGGAGGTCCTTTAAGCTAAGCTAAATCATATAGGTAAAGTATAGAATTTATATAACTTATATACTATCTAAGAGATTAAGCTATTTAATTAACTAGTAAAGGCTTTCTATAAGTATTTTATTATTAAAGGCGTTATTAATAGTTACTATAAGTACTCTATTAATAATATTATACTATTATAATATATCCTATAGTATATCCTATAGTATCTTACTTAGGTAACTACTAGTATACTAACTATATACTAGCTTAAAGCCTAGTAGTATCTTATAATAATTCTAGCTAGAGTCTATAAAATAGCTAATAATTACTATAAACGCTTATTAAAAAGGTAATATCTAGTAGTTAAAAGCTATTAAAAGCTTAGTATTCTTTAGTAAAAGAGAAAGGGCCTTTTAATAATCCCCTTTAACTATTCTTTATAGGTAACGCTATACTATCTTAGGAGTTAAGATTAGAGGTATATCTTTTAAGAGGTAAGTAAATCGAATAAATTTAAATATTTCTAGCCTTCTAAGGAACTAAAAGAGGAGCTAATATATTATAATTAAATTAATTTAAATTCGTTCCTAATCCTTAGTATTAAAAGTGGTCTTCTACTCTAAAGGATACTTAGACTAGGATATATTAAATTAGTATATAGTTTATTTTAAGAGATAATAGGATATATTACTATAAACTATAGCGATTACCTTAATATCTATTAAAAAGAAGAACTCCTTTTACCCTACTAATAGGTCTTACTCTTATAGTACTTTTTTAATAAGTAAAGTCCTTTAGATTATAATAGATAAGGAATTACCTTTCTATATTATCGATAAAGTACTATTAGTTATCTAGTCTAATAATATATAATCTAGTTAAAGTATTCTTAATATAGTAATATATAATTCGCTTTAAAGTTTACTTTATATTATAAAGTATTTAGTTAGGTATATATAATATATCGCTACTACTTAATAAATTATATTTTATTTATCTTTATATAGTATACCTAAAGTTTCTTAGCTCTAAAGCTAATTCGTTTAAGGGTTATTAGAGTAGTAATAGTAGATAGAGCCTAAAACTCTAGAATACTTAGGATTAAAGGGGCTTAGGGATTTAGTATTTATTAACTAATTAACTAGTTAGGAGTAAGGGGATTATATATTAAATCGTATAAAAGAAAGTTATAGTTAGTAAGGTAGTCTAAATATCTAATTTACGATAAAGATACCTACGAAGAAAGGCTAGCCTTAGAGTACTATCTAAAATATAATATATTAAAGGTTAAGGATAAATAGTATATATAAGTATATAGTATAAGATAAAGGGGAAATAAAAAGTATAAATAGCCTACCTAGATAAAATCTACGACTAATATAACTAATAATAAATAGGGAGAGTATCCTTATATTAGTATAGTAGTAGATAGATTATAAAGCTAAATATAGATCTTAATATCTATTAGCTATTTACCTCTAACTCCTATAATAGCCCTACCGTAGTACTATAGTACTCCTATAGTATTCCTATAGTACTAAGATATAGTACTATAATATAATATATTTTAGGGTCTATATTATCTTATAATATAATATATTTTAGGGTTTATATTATCCCCTTATTCTATATAGCTACTTAAAGTCTACTTTTCTAACCTTAGTTAGAAAATAGACTATATATTAAGTTATTATATAAAGCCTATATAAATATATTAATTATAAAGATTAAAATAATATATATAGTATTTTATCTAGTCGTAGTACTATTTAATTTAAAAAAAGGGTGAAATATATACTTCTACTATAGAAAAATAATATTAAAACTATAAGGTATAAACTAGAAGGTATATATATAGTATAAATATATATATCTATATATAATACTAGTATATTTTCTTCTATATAATATTAACTACTAATTCTATACTATTTTAGGCTATTTTTAATTTAAATCTATATTTATATAGTACTTAAAGCTTCTAATCTATTTTTTAAAACGTGAGTTAATATAAATATTAGTAGTAAGTGACTATAACTACCTCCTAATACTAATATATAAGTAAAAGATAGTAATTTATTAAAATAAGTTAGCATTTTATCTATCTAATTTAGGTAATCCTTAGTAGAATTATACTAGCGTAGTACTAAAACTAGTACTACGATAGTACTATAGCACTTAGTGCCGTAGCACCATATAATAGCACCAAAATTGGCTTAGTCCTATAGTACCTCGCAGCACCATATCGTAGCACCAAAATCGGCCAGGTGCTGCGGGACTTGTCAAGGCCTAATAATATCGTTTATCGGAATATTATAACTATAGCTAATATAAAGTAGTACTTTATTACTAACCGTAAAATATTTAGGTTAGTATCTTCTATCGTAGTAGTCCTTTATTTATATAATAGTATATTTTAAATACTCTACTATATCTTATCTAAAGGATAGATCTAGGGTTATAAAGGTATTATATATTAGATTCTATAATATACGTAGTTTAAAGCCGAATATTAGTTTATATAGGGTCTTAGATATCGATATACTAATAGAGCCGTTTATTACGGCTATTAAGCCTAGTAGGCTAATAGGCTAATTATCTATTAGATATAGAGATATCTAGTACTAAAGCTAGATCTTAGCTATTTAGTTCGTATATTTACTTTATCTATCTACTTAGGTATAGTATACCGCGCTAAAGAAAAGCGCGATATATAATATATTAAATATTAAGTACTAGAAACCTTAAATAAATTTTAGGTCCCTATTAGATATCTAAATTATTAGTAATCCCTAATCGGTATTCTATAAATATACTAATACTACTAAAGCCTAATCCCTACTTATCTAGATTATTTTACCTAGAATAGCTCCGATTCTCTTAGTAAATTTATAAGTAATAAAGGTAATAGTATTCTATCCTTAATTAGATATAAGGAGGCCGACAATAAAGTCGATATATACCGTATAGAATAGAATTAGTAGGCTAATAATTAGTTAGAGAGAGCTATATAAGTAGTAATATTATATATTATTTCGAAGATACTTTAGGTAGTATTATATATATTATTTTAGTAATCGTATTCCTCGATAAATAATAATACTATCTATCTTTTAGTAATATTAGTTAAAGCCCTAATAGCCTTAGTTATCGTATATAAGTTAGAAAATATCCTAGGTAAGTACCGTAGGGATATAGAGCTAGTAACTACTATCGTCTTATACTAAGTAAAGGAAACCTTCCTTAATAAGGTATAGTAAAGTTAGGGATATCGGGTTAGTATCTTCTTCTTATAATTAATACTAAACCCTATTCTAGTAGATATTAGAGTTATATCCTTATAGAATTTTATCGCGAAACTTATCGCTTATATATATTATCGACGCCTAGAATACGTAAACCTATAATATATCTAGGTTATTATCTAATTATACTTCTTAGGGTCATATATTTAGTAAATAGGATAGTATATTAGCTATCTTATTTATATATCCTAGCCTATAGTATATCTTAACCTAGAAGGTCTAGATATATATAGCGGCCTAGATAAGATATAGATTAAGCTTCTCTATTACGACTATACGTAAGGAACTAGTAATAGCTATTATAGCTAAGTAGTCTATATAGAATATAACTAGACTCTTAGCTACCTCGATTAGATATTATACTTTACGAATAGTCTAAGTAATATAGCTAACTTTGAGCTTAGTAGTCTAGTAGTTTTTCTCTACCGTTATTAGTAGCCTACTAAGGAATATAATAGGCTAAATTATAGATAATAAAGGTAGTTTAGATAGGTTAGAATAGTTATATAACGTTTTAATATAGTAGATAACTATACTAAATCTAGTTTATTATAAAGTATTAATATTAATATATACTTACCGATTAGCGGCCTAATAAACTAGTACTATTATATTATCGCTATAAAAGCTTTATTATAATATATCGAATACTATAATCTCCCTATTTATTAGTAGTATAAGTAGTGTTTTAGCTACCTACTATTATCTTACCTAACTTATAAAAGGGCTTTCTTTTAAGAGTAAGGTCTTACGTTATTAAAGTAGTTTAACCTTCTAGGCGTAATTAGGTATAATATAGTAAAGGTTGCTAGTTATCTTAATATATATTATAAGCTTCTTTAGTATATCTAGAAAGTATAAGTCGGTAATCGCCTTAAGCTTTTCTTTAGGGGTAGAAAGACTAAGGCTATCGATATACTAACTAAGTAACGATACTTCCGGAAAGCCGATAAACGCCTTCTTAGGCTTAAGCCTAATACCGTATTTATATAAATATATAAATAACTAATATAAATAGGCTATATATTTATCGAACGTATTAGAATAGATAATAATATTATTAAGATAAGTATAGTACTACTTATAAAACTCCTTTAGAATTAAATCTATCTATCGTTAGATATATACGACTAAATTATAATAGCCTATAATAGCGACTTTAAAGTATTCCTAGCCTCTATAAGAGATAACTACTTACTAATCCTAATATTCTAGGATTATACGCTACTAATAAAAGAAACTTTTAGTATTAAGTACTAAAATATATTATATATTATAATATATTTAAACGATCTTATCTTATATCTATATTAGGTAGACGTCTAACTAGGAGACCTTATTAAGACTATAGATATTAATAACTAGGTAGGCTTTATCGACTACTAAACTATCTAGTTTAATTATCTTATAATATACGATAAATATAGGGAACCTAGTTAGGGTATACTTTATTAACTAGCCTATTTTACCTTCTCTATATAACTTATTAAATATATTATTAATTAGTTAATAATCTTTAGGCCCTAAGAGGTAGAAATAGGGCTTTAGTATAGCCTTTTACTATCTATCAATAAATAGGATCTATATCTACTAATCTTATAGGACTTAGGTAAGTCTAGTATTATTTTCTAAACCCTATATATTATAGGAGTTAATAATATCTATAAGCTTATTCACTTTATATATTAGGTATCCTCCGAATAATATTACTCTATTTAGTAAAATATACTCTTATTATCGATAATATATATTATCGTACTAAATTAGTAGTTCTATTAGGGACTTTCTAAGTTTAGCGATATATAGGGACGCTATATATATATACGGATTATAATCGATTTCTAATAAGGTACCGATAGTTAATCTATAGTAGATTTATAAGGTTTTATTAGAATTATTTACTACTAAAACCTAAGATATATTCGTATCTATAATATTATATATATAGAAACTCGCTTATCTATATCGACTAAAAAAGATATAATTATAATTATATAGTAAAGATAGGGACGCTATAGATATAGCGATATATAATCTTAGTAGTATAATAGTATATTAGGCTATATAAACTATACGACGTTCCTAATAATATACTCAGTTATAGATATTAATCTTAAACGTTAATCCTATATATAACGTAATATAAACTATATAAGTATCTATATTAAGCCGGAATCCCTTATAGGCTATAACGTCTATACTAAATAGGACTCTAGCTATTAAGTTATCTATAATATACACTTTAACTTAGAGTTTAGCTATATTATTATCGCTAAAAAAGAAAAGTAGTAATTTAATATATTTAGAAGAAATATACCTAGAACTAATACCTACTATTAGGATATCTAGTATCTTATAAAACTAAAGATATAATATTATAGCTAATAACTTATTAATAAGTATTATAACGTAACCTAAGTCGAGGTAAATTAATAATCTATTTATTAGGCTTCCTAAACTAACTATAATAGAAAGATATTTCTAGGTTTTATAGATATAGCCGGGCTTTATAGTTTATATATAAACTTAGTCTAATTTAATAATTAACTTATAATTATCTCTATTATTACCCTTACTAGCTATAATATTATTAGTATAGACTACTTCTAGCTAATTATCTATATATCGCTAGTGTATATATATATATAACTTATTTCTAGTCGGAAAATCTATCGTATAATACTAGTAACTAATAGTATTAGATAAATTAGGTATAGTTCCCTCTGTAAGCGCTATACTTATAAAGGCTACCTCCCGAAAATCCTAACCTAGATTATCTAGATTATCTATTATATTATTATAATTATCGATATCTCTATTATCCTTATCGCCTTTATAAGATATAAACTCCTCTAGGTTATCTAATAGGTTAGTGAGATATACTATATTACGTTTACCCTAATTATAGGTATTATCTTATTAGGTATATTAGCGATTCGAACCCTATTCGCGATTATAATAGGTATAATTAGTATCTATATAATAAGTATCGTTCTTATTATCACGCTTATCGTTAGGCTTATTATTATACTTATTATTATGCCTATTATTACGCTTATAGTCTTATCTATTATAATATCTATCCGTTTAGTTATCGCGATCTTACTTACGCTAATAATTATTACGTTAAGTATATACCCGGCTTTATCGTAACTCTTAGGAATAGGTACTTATATTCTACTATTACGGATATCGCTTATTAAGCTATAAGATAAATAAAGCTACTATCGTATCTAGCCCTAGTTTATCTATATTATATTATAGAGAAGGTTCTAGGTAAGTCTAGACTATATAGAGTTATTAGTAGGGATTAGTAATATCTGCCGCTCTTATAAGATATAATATTAACTATATCTAGGTAGTCGCCGAGTAGCTATTCTAGATATTAGACTATATATAATAGCTATCTATAAACTACTTAATAGCTTCTATTACTAGCGTCTTCTACTATCTCTTTAGAGTTAGAAACTATCTAAACTTATACTTAACTAGGTAAGTCTATAGGCCTACTCTCTTAAGGTTAGTAAGCTTAGAGTTATACTACTTATATACTTCCGCTCGTAAATAGGATTACGTATTAGCTCTAATAATAGCTTCTCTATATAGTAGAATCTAACTACGTAATTAATTAAGGAAGATATAGATATTAGAGTAGTATATTATCCTATAAATACTACGGATATAGCGTTCTTATATTATATTAGGTACGAATAATCCGATATCCTCTACTTTCTATACTATATTAACTAAGAAGGCGTTTATACTATCATAGCTATTTCGGCCTAGAATAATATCTTATCCTAGTAGTCCTAAGGGGCCTAGTATTAGTTACCTATTTACGGTAGCGATTATAGTAGTAATTTATTAGAGCTATATATCGGAGAAATCTAATATAGTAGGGGAAGTTAGACTAGCCTAATATAGGACCTAACTATTAAGTCCCTAGGAATACTATAAGGTAATTAACGCTAGTAGTATTAGCTATAATATCTACTATAGATCTAGTAGTTAACTAGGTTATACCTATTACTATAGGATAAATATATTTATATATAACGGTATTACGCTCGGCTCTACGATAGCCGTTATAATATCCGCTAGTTACTATAGTAAGATATAATAATAAATAGTATTATATAATCTCTAAGAATTTAGTATAGAATAAGTAGGGTATTCTATAGGTACTAGCTAGTTAGTAACGTCCTCTACTATCGGCTACGGTAGTACCTATTAGCCTAGCAGAATAGATATTATACTAAAGATATTCTTAGTAATAAGATATCTATCCTCGAAAATTCTTACTAAATTCTCAGATTCCTAACTTATATCTTAAGTAATTATATAAGGGGTTATGGGCTTAGAGCCTTACTACTCCCTATAGACTTATAATAGCGAGGATTATACGATTATATTACGATAAGTACTAAATATTAATAGGGATTAGTCTCTAAAGATAGTCTCTAGTTATAGTCTAGGACTAAAAATAGAGTTATAATTTATTTTAAGGTAAAGAATAATATAACTTAGATATCTCGCTAAGGGTAACGGAGTAAGTTATAGTAGTTCTTAAGACGTAGAAACGGCCTATATATATTCTAGAGTTAGCGTAACCGGCTAGGGGATAAGTTCTTAGACCTAGTACTAGGCCTCGTTAGGCTATTCTTAGAGAAGGGGTACTTCTATAGTAGGCTATTATAATAGACTTACTAGTATAACTAACTCTAGCTACGGTAACGGACTAGTTAGGAAGCTATCGAGTATATCTACTAGTAGCTTAGTAGTATACCGGATAAAGTCCTAAGCGGCTTTCCTAAGAGGGCGCTTAGACTTAAGAATCTAGTCTAATAGATATAATAAATCCGTGTTATAGGCCCTAGGTAACTGAGGCTAGTTATATTATTTAGTAAAAAAGCGGATCCTTACTAAAAGCGTTAGGTCGAAAACGTTCTGATATAGATTGTTATTATCTAAAAAATAGTGGTAGAGTTAATATACTACTATTATAATATATCGAAGTGCCTTATTTATTAGATCTGTTATTAATTTTTATAACGTTAATAGGTAGTAACCCTCCGGCTGCCGATACCTAAAGGAGGGGCTAATATTGTGTGATATTTATTACTAATATTTATTACTAATGTTACTAGGGTAACGAACGTCGAATAGCTAATATAATAATATTAGAGACTAGATCGACGTAGAATAGGAAGATAAGATAGGTATAAATCGCTATCCGTGTTAGAGAATGTATAGGCGGGGTAGTTAATAGAAAGTGGCTACTACGCCCTATCGATAAACCGGCGAATCGCGTAGTTATCGAAAAGAAAAAAAAAAACTTATCGACGGGCGATCCGTCGTCCCGTGTTGATACTTCTAGATAACTAGGACAACGCTACCAGATGTGAGCGTAGAAAGCTAGGGGAAGATAAAGATGATCCTTCATTGATTATGGGAACTAGCTATAAGAGCGAGCCGCTGCTGACTCAGCGCTCATGTGACTTGACGGCGTCACACATATACTTCAATTTGACATGCTTCAATTTGACATACTTCAATTTTAAATGCTTCAATTTCATATACTTCAATTTAACATGCTTCAATTTCACATACTTCAATTTGACATGCTTTAATTTAACAGGCTTCAAATTTTTCAAATTTTCAAATTGATATGAAATAAGGGAATTCAAGGATTTGTACGGAGTATAGCATGAATAGTATCAGCATTTAGTACCCTTTTTCTAAGTTATTAACGTTGTTAACCTATTAATCTAGCCCTTAGGTATTTAGGTATCCTTAGGCTTCAATATTACTAACAACTATTTCAATATTAGAATTAACTAGGTTTTGTACAAAGTAAAGTGAGGGTGGACATAAATTACTGCCTGGCAATATGAACTAATGAGAGAGTTATGTTCGGGTGGTCCATTTAGTCGCCCGTACAGGATAGCGGGGTGCCGCCATCATTGTCTTTGGAGTCAAATGTGTTGGAGCCCGTTTCTTCAAGCTGGGTCCTGCTTGTTTGTTTGTGGGGTGAATGAAGGCTTCTCCTTCCTCCCTCTGTCTTTGTTTTCTCTCCTCCTCCAGTTCTCTGTTAGCTTGCAATACGACGGATCGATTGACTGTGCTCCCTGTTTCCTGCTTCCTACCGCCAATATATGTTTGCGTTATTTCTGTTCACTATTTCTTCACTATTTCTTCATCCTTTCCCCGTTCATTGTGTGTATTTTGATCTATTTCGATACCCTTATTATTTTCCTTATTGCTTCTGCGGTGTTATAACCAGGAGACTGGAAATAACTGACAAATTCATGTATAACTTCGTTATTAATTGATACAAGTGGATAGAATGCTAACAACGTAAATCTTCAGGGTAGGCAAACTGAGGAACACTGTCTGGTGACTTAACATACTCGATATTTTTGAAAATTTACTTTACCTAACCCTAGAAACATCGTCAGACATAACCACCACCCTTAGGATAATTGTGTTTAAGAAGCGATCGTTTTGTTTTTCACACTCTACACAGCTATACATATGCAGCTCTAAGCACGCCATATCTCGTTCAAGTAAGCGAGGCTTATAAATTTGCTTGGAAATACCAACAGCTGTGGACCTCAGTTATGAGCGGGATATATAACCACAGTTATTCTCATTATAAACGGTTTGAATGAATCCAACTTTTGTTGATATTTAAGTAATCCAACCTAGAGGACAACCAAATCAATCCTAAGATGACCGACCCACAACCAAAACGCTAGCTACACCTCATAGCCTTTATACGGCTAGTTTCGCCGCACATAGGTGTATAGCGTTATCTAGGCTTATACCCCGACGCCAACTTCAATTTTAAGCACATCGCCTAGTTCGCTAAAAAGCTAAAGGCCGCTAAGTTCGATGCCTTCTTTATGGCTGATCACCTAGCTATGCTAAATATACCCGTCGGAAACTTTTGACGCCACTATGCATCTTGCTGAAGTATAAAAATAATATGCAAACCGTATTTGTGCATTCATTTCTGTTGTAGTATCTTTTCCACCGCATTCACGAGCTTGGAATTCGTTCTATCTTTGGTGTCTCTGGTGATTATAATCTAAACTCGCTTGACTACGTTACTCGATGTGCGAGTATTTTCGTTCGTGCTTGTGTTTTTGAACATGATAAATCATATTTAGATAGAAAATTAAGGATACAACGCCAGAACCATCACCTCATTTAGTTGCGACTATATGCCGGGCCTGCACCAGAAAAAGACCCAGCTCCCATGATCCATATCTGGATATAGCAGTGTGTCGCGTTCAAGGCATGATGATATATAAGCACGCTTGCGAAATATCTAATCGCACAGTCAAAGTTGCCACAGATACATCAGGCCGCTTACTTTGTGTGGACATGAACAAAATTTCGGGAAAGCTTACAATGTCTTCTGTGTTATATGGGCTTGATGCAGATTGTTTCAATGGAAGTATCTCGGGAAAGAGTTTGTTAGTCCCGCAAGTTTGTAGTTGTTTTATTTAAGTTGTCATGAAAGTGCTTCACGAATTGATTTCAGCGGCACCAAAATCTTTCAGGAGGATTAGGAGGTCATGCTAGGGGATACAAACGAAGCGAGCTCTGTGGTTTTTTATATAGGTAAGTATATCGGGTCGATGATTGGCTTCCAAGGAGATGACTAAACATGCTATTCTCATTCGGACGCGGTTGGTGTGGGCACGAACGAAACCAAAAGTGTATCGCAGGACTCGTATCACTTACTATAAACGCCTACCCTTGAGCACCTGTTTCATGAGACATAAATTTGAAGTTGACACAACTCTACCGGCGTAGTATTTGGTTCCTTCTTGGACGTGTCCGATACTGTCCAATCTAGGTAATCCTACCTGGGGTGTTTTGAGCGGCATATCCAGAACCTGGCCCTAGGCTGGAATCTTCATCACAGCATGCGACACGCTCGTCTCGAAAGAGGGCGCCTAGGAGAGCGGCCTGGAGGGCCTGGAGGGGTAAAGGACGATCAGGCAAAATGAATGCGTCCACTATCAAATATACGCCACGTCGGTCAAAGCGATTACGGGGTCTATGATTTGCGGCCTTAAGGATAATTATTTTTACTTGTCATATACCCACGCTATCCCAGTGAGGGCTGGTATCATTAGACTTCCGCAAAGCCCAACTTTGGACTTCTGTAAAGCCTAACTTTAGGCCTAAGGTCTAGGCTCGAAACCTAACCCGTAACGAGCTAAGGGTCGAACTTTTTAAGCTCGACCTAGACCTTAGCTTATAGGGGGGTAGCTTAGGAGGCCCCCCCCTAGGCTTAAAATTATATAAAATCATAGTCTTAGCGTTTATAAAATAGCTAAATTACCTAAATAAATAACTATCTTTTACCTATATTTTAGTTTATAATTATAAATAGAATTCTACTCAATTATTATAATAAGTAAGGGAAAATATTTAGAAATTCTAATAAATAGATATATATCTTTAATATATTAGTATAATAACTAAGCTTTATAACTATATATATTAATTTATTAAGAATATTCTATACTTATAAGTGAATACTTATAGAGATATATATTTTATACTAAGAACTATATATATCTTTATAATCGAGTATTAATCTTAGATTAATATTAATTATAAATAGTCTAACTTATTCGAATTTTATATTAAAAGAAAGTATATACCTTTATTATTTTTAGGAGCCTTTTATACTATTAGTCCTAATAGTTATAGATAAGTTATTTATATTTAAAACTTTCTTATAGCTAATTAGTCGAAATATTTTAAGGAAAATTAAATTCTAATAAATTAGAAATAGGCTAAGAATAGGCTATTTATAGGCTTTAAGTAGGGTATTTAGGCTTTTTTTAGGCTATTAATAGGCTTTATAAGCTTTTATTAAGCTTTATAAGCTTTTTTTTAAGCTTTATAGGCTTTTTTCGAGCTAGCTCTACTTATTATATATAATTTAACTAATTATCTACTACTATTATTACCCTTTATTTTAATCTATCGATTATTAATTAAACTAGTTAAGTAATACTTCTAGGTAGTAGAGTATCTTATAATATATTAACCCTTTTTTATATATTCTTAAAAGCCCTTATTATTATAGGTTTTATTAACTTTATAATATCCTAAAGTTAATAATCTAAGTTTATATTATTATAATTTAGAGGTAACTATAATAACTTATCCTATCTTATACTTTTTAATTACCTAGCTACGCTATTAATAAGTTAATAGACTTTTAATATATTTATATTAACTTTTCTTTAATTAGATAACTCTCCTTTACTCTCCCTACTTAAATAATTTAAATATATCGGATCTAATTAGAAAAAATTATACTTTTATATAATAGAATAAATTACTAAGAATAGGTAGAGTAGTAATTATAAACTAATTATAGATTAAAGGATAAGATTATATAGTATTTAAATTATCTTTTATATATTTAAGACTACTTTAACTAGATAGCCTATAGTAGTAATAGTAGCTTAAAGGTTATATATAAGTATTACTCTATAATCCTTAAGTATCCTTATATTACTAAAAAAGATATAAATAGGAAGGATATATATTATAATATAACTACTATAACTAGGTATCTTAGGATATCTACCTATAAAAAGGCTATAAGTAGAGATTAGTAATAAAAGAGACTTAATAAATTTAATTAGTTAATAATATAGATATCCCTTTACTATAATTTATACTATTAATATAATTAAAATAAGATAATACTATTTAAGAGCTATTCTCTAAGGTAGCTTAGGAGGATAATCTATTATAGTTTATTATAATTAATTAACTTCCCTTTTACCTTATTAAATATCTAATATTTTAATAGATAAT
>KZ108142.1:2262-87736 GCA_002116305.1 Penicillium italicum | reverse complement strand
GGGATGGGGATGGGGATGGGGATGGGGATGGGGAGGGGGATGGGGATGGGGATCCACCCCAGAACCAAGACCAAAGCCCAGACCTGGAGGTGAATCAGGGGGTGAAGATGGTGGCCACCGGAGCTAGCGGGCAAGGTGACGGCATGGCGTTGTCGACACCGACGCCAGCACCTTGGAAAATTGTCGATGCGCCACTGGAGTACATTGCTGCGCTTTTGAAGAACATTGTCGGGATGGAGATTGAAATCACGCGGATTGAGGGCCGGTTTAAGGTTAGTCAGGAACGGCCGGTTAGTGATCGTGGTGGTGTTGTTGAGGGGGGGGGGGGGGGGGGGGGGGGGGGGGGGGGGGGTGAGGGGGGGGAGGGGGTGGGGTGGAGGATGAGGTTGGTATTTTTTTTTTTTTTTTTGCGTATGTTGTATGTTGCATGTACGGAGTATGGAGTAGATTTTAAGGGTATGCGAATTAGATACTATATAGAGTAATCGTGTCAAGCCACCAACACCTGCTGAGCACAGATATGGAGTACATACCTAGTGTTAGTGGACTTGGAACGATTACAACATATAGAACAGAGAAGAGAACATACAGTGACTGTTCACAAGTTTTAACACCCTAGCCCCACACCACTTTGATTATATAAGATTCTGCCAGCCAAAAGATATCCTTCAGTGCCATTGTCCATCACAATCTCTGGCTTTCAGTAATCGTCTACACAAGGCTATGCATTATCTTTATCAAAGTACCCAGACACGCGACATGAACTCGAGAGAGATGATGTCCTCCAGTTCCTTTAATTTAGGCGGTATAGGTGATAAAGGAAGGCGGTATGTGGGTGGGGCCAAAAGGGGGTGTTAAAACTTATGAACAGTCACTGTACAGTCTGGGTGAATAATTAAATTAAGCACCAAGTACCCAGTAGTATAACCTACAAACTGTTCAGGAAGTTAAAAGAGGAGTAGGATGGAGATTCCGTATCGAATATAGTAGCTTCGGGGGATGATCAGGGTTTTGACGGATTTTAGGGGAAAGGTGCAATAAGCGGGGGCCAATAGTAATAGTAATAGGAAATACTCCGTGCTTGGAATATTTCTGCAGGAGACACTTCGGGTAAATTGAGGGGACTTAATATCTAGGGTCCAAGCAGCAAAAGAGCCATGATTGCACGGTGTACGGTGTACGGAGTACAATATAAGTAATTGCACGTAGTTGCTCGTTGCAGTAGCTTGATCTATTCAACCAGTAAATAAGTAAATTCTGACAATCACCACCGTCACTTCTATCACCCCCATCAAGGGATACCAGGATCATCTCGGAAGTTGGCGTCGGAGCCTTAAGCCAGGAGCACTCCGGAAAAGGAAATTATTTCCGCCAGTTCTCCAGATTAAAGTGGAATGGATTTCTCAGTTGTATGGTGTTAAGAAGTAGAGTAAACTCAAAATGAAAATAAGAATACATAAAAGAACCTTGGAAGAAACAAATATGTAATTAAGTAATTAAGCAATTATAATAGTATGGAGTATACAAAAATACAAAAAATACAAAAAATACCAAAATACAGAAAATACAGAAAATACAAAAGTACAGTACGAATTACTCCATGTAAAATATCCCCAGCCTAAACTGGGGAATTTCGGCGGCACATCACTTCTCCGCATTTCTTTCCTCCGCAACCTGGTTGTGGTATACGCTCTTTTTTTTCCAGGCGCCACAGCCATGCACTTGACTTCTTCTCCCTCTTGTCCCTCTTAGCCCTGGTCACTTTCTTTCTTCTTCTTATCTCTCTTTTCCATGTAGATGTGCCATGTCTCGTCCTCAGGTTAGCATCGACCGTCTCACGCCCCGCCGTGCGACGGTCGAGCCGCGCGAAACCATGAACTGCAAATCCTGTCGCAAGCGCAAGGTTTGTCAAATCAACTTGGGTGCGATTGACTGTCTCTAACTCATCATAGATCAAATGCAATCGCATGCGACCGAGCTGCGACGCATGTAAGGTTTTCCAGTGCCCATGTCTTTATGGTAAGTCAATCATGCCCCCCTCCACACCCCCTCCCCAACATCACATGGTTGTTGATTTTGTGATGCAAAGATGCCGTCCCCAAAAAACGGGGTCCCAAGACCGATGTGCTAGAAGCTCTCCTCAAGCGGGTCGATGGGTTGGAGAAACGACTACACGATGAAAAGAACCCTATTTCGCCCACTTCCCCCGATACCCCGGAGGATCCTCCAAGTTTTCCTACCCGTCGCAACACCATCGACAGTTCTTTCAGTATTTACTCTTCAAGCGATCGATCAGCTCTGTCAACCTCTCTCTCGCAGCATATGGATCCCTTCTCTAGGCCGACCGGCCACCCAGCAAACCTTCCACAACAGCCTTCTCCGACCAACAATGGACCACTATCAGATGCGATCCTCGATATCTATTTTGACCGATTATACGGTAAACCGTTTTATATACTCGACGAGGCGACAACGCGACAGTGTCATCAACTGAACCAATTGCCTCCGTCTTTGGCCATGGCCATCTCAGCATTGACAACAAGGTAAAACCGCCAAACTACCAAATCATGTCACAAACTTTACATGTTTGACTGACGAATTTCAGATACACAACCTCGCCTGGCCAAGTGGAGCTGTCACTGCGTACCGGGCTCGATGCTGCGCTACAGGCAAGACACATGATAGATGTCGATAATCCTACAGTGGAAGGACTGCAGACTCTATTGTTACTTTCGCAAGCTTTCTACGCGTATGGGTTGGGAAAGAAAGCTTACATGACCTTCTGTATGCTTGCCCTAGATCCTATATGGTTGAATGAATTCCACTAATTATAATCAGCAAATTGCGTGGCCATGATCGTCGCTCTGGATTTGTTCCGCGAGGCTCCCTCCAAGCCCAACATCGCGTCTGCCGAGCGAGAAATGAGGCGTCGGCTATTCTGGTCGGTTTATTTGATGGATCGATTTATCAGCTGTGGATCCCGACGTCCATGTCTGATCACAGATCATTCGGTTGTTCTGCGCCTACCATCTTGGTCACCACACGCAGCCGGTTTGAATATGGAGGGAGAGCTCTTCCATGTCGGCCCGAATATTCAGTATTCCGCTGATTCCCGGCGCAAGTCACCAAGTGCTGCCTCTTTGCTGATTGATATCACCCGTATTCTTGGCGTCACCAATAAGTACTTGGCGGCTGGTGGAGTCAAAGGCGACTCCCACTTCCCATGGCACGCGCTTTCTAATCTATCTAAAATACGACAAGAACTGGATATCTGGGCGGCCGGCACGCAGGACGTCTTTGCATCTATCGATGCTTTGTTCGGCCACCCCGAGAGTACAACGCTTTTGCTCAGCAAGTTGATCTACCATTTGGTGCACTGTTTGATCTACCGTCCATTCCTACCCATTGACCTGGTAGAGCTTCGAGGTACGGGGCAGCATCAGTCATGGCAAATCGAGGCGACAAACTTGTGTTTTTCGCACTCCAACGCCATCGCAGAGCTAGTTGAATTGGGTCGTAATTCCCCGCTGATCGAGTGGCCTGCTTTCGTCGGCTACTGTGTCTGCACAGCGGGAACTGTGCACGTTCACGGTGTGCACTACAAGGGCCGTGAAGGTGAGGTTTTCTCTTCCAGCGCTGAATTCCTGACTCGGGAAATGAACCAGCTTGCTTGGTTGCGCAATATCTGGACTGGCGCGCAGCATCAGCGTGAGCTGCTCCAGACTATCTACTCGTGTCACTCCGAATTGGTACGCAATCTTGCCAGTAGCCCAATGCGTTTCTCGCCAGTCTTCCACCTTGAAGACTTTCTTGACCGATATCCCGGTTTGACGTTAGATGGATCACACGTTCGGCTCATAGATGCGGGGGATGACCTGGCTCCAAGGTAGGTCGGCTGCTGATTCCATTCTTTTGCTCGCACACATTATACGATCATTAACTCTGGAGACAGTTCTGCAAACTTCATCGATCGTCAAGATCACTACTACCAACGACCAATCGCCGAACCCTCGTATCAAAATGCTTCGTCCTACTTCTCAAATCCTCAGCCTGGGCCCTCAAGTCCGTTAGCATCTATACAGAGCTCAGATATCGACCGTCGCCATTCCCATTCCCATTCCCATTCCCATTCTCTGTCCCAGAAACCCTCTCACCCGACTTCCATCTCGCCTACTCTTCAATTTCACACGATCCCAAGCAATCAACACCAACAATCCCCCTCCCTACCCTCCATATTCTCCCTCCCAACCGGAACAGACCTATCCGGTGCCGGTACATCAGAAAACTCCCACCTCTCCATCCCGGGCTTCTCTCCCTCAGCCTTTGGCCTCTCCCCGCCAGCCTTCCTCACCGACACCGCTCTAAATATAGCACCAACGCCGCCCCCAAACCCGCAGTACGCAACCTTCCCCTTCGACACAGCTAGGACAGACCTAAACAATATGGCACAGTCGGGCCCAAACGCCCTAACCCCAGGCGCCCAGTCCCAAACTAGCGCCACACACACCGCAACCGGCAGCGAGGGCGTGTCCGAACATGACCCGTTTTTGAGTTTGCTGGAACAGCTCGCTGAAAATGAGAACTCACAGGGCGGGCCTAGTGAGCTCGAGTTCTTTTTGACAGGTACCGGTGCCGTTGAGGGTAATGCGGAGATTCCTCTTCAGAAAGATGATGCTTCGTAGGTGGAAAATTGTTGTTAATTCCCCGTCTATATTCTCGTTCTGTGCATGTCCTTCGCTGTATAGCTTGCTTTTTTTTGTAGACTGTGGCCGAATTGGCCGATACCCATTGTGCCGGTTATCTCTACCTACCCGCTATGTGAGATCCGAGTGTCTCTGAGTTGCACCTAGAATATAGTACATATATAGTACAGACCTAGAAGGTGCTCTCTACATTAGAAGATACAATATGACGTGCTAACTATATACGGCTAGCGTGAAATAATTCTGAAGGCCCTTCACTCCTTTGATAAACTACATGTACACTTCCAGAACATTCATATACTTATACCCAATTCAATACTATTAAGAACAAGAGCTAGGCAACCCTGGAGAGAGAATTGCGTTACTAATCTTCGTTGATCACCCCGGGGCTGGGATCTGTCCGTCCTATCCGGAGTTACCCCGGTCTCGGCGGAGCTTCGCCGAGATACCCCGCGTTGCAACACATCTGTCACTTCTCTCCTCTCACATAAGAACCTTTGACCCTCCCCCTCTCTTCTTCATGTCACCCACCCAGCGCCTCAGGACTCTTGCAAACCACATCCAATCCACCCTCAAAATGAAGCTCCTTTACCCAACCTCCCTCCACATCGACACAAAGTCCCTGGAAGGCTTCTCCGTCGAATTGCACCCCTACGATGTCACACAACCCATCCCCGAACCCTTAATCGACGCAGAGTTCCTAGTAACATGGACCAACAAAGCCACGAACCTCCGCGACGCAGCCTCCCGCATGAAGAACCTGCGCTGGATCCAGTCACTAGCAGCCGGTCCAAATGACGTCCTCGGTGCGGGCTTCGATGCGTCCCGCATCGCCATCACAACCGGCTCTGGCCTGCACGACGAAACAGTCGCTGAACACACTCTCGGTCTGCTTCTCAACGCTGCCCGTCGCTTCTACGAAATGCGTGATTACCAGTCCCGTGGAGAGTGGCCCGGCCATCTGGGCGGTGCCCAGCCTGATCGCGCCCCGGGCACTTTCCGTACCCTCAAGGGTGCTAACATTACCATCTGGGGATTTGGAAACATTGCCAAGACCCTTGCTCCTGTGCTGAGCGCACTCGGGGCTAATGTTACCGGTGTTGCGCGGAGCACGGGTGTGCGAGATGGGTTTGAGGTTGTTGCGGAGGACCGCTTGCAAGAGGTCCTGCCCAAGACCGATGCCCTTGTTATGATTCTGCCTGGGTCAGCGAGTACCAATGGTGCGCTAAGTGCTGAGCGCTTGGCGTTGCTGCCGAGTCACGCTTGGGTTGTTAATGTTGGCCGGGGCACTTCTGTTGATGAGGATGCCCTGCTCCAGGCGCTGGAGAAGGGTAGCATTGGTGGTGCTGCGTTGGATGTTTTCTCTGCTGAGCCGCTGCCGAAGGAGTCGAAGCTTTATGCTGCGCCTAATCTTATCCTCTCCCCTCATGCTGCTGGTGGACGTCCGCGTGAGCCTGAGGCGCTTATTGCGTATAACCTCAGACGGCTTCTTGCTGGACAGGAGCTGAAGAACATTATCTGAGCGTCTGATGGGGTGAGTGACTGCGGAAATTGCTTGTTTGATAGACTTTACGAGTACATATAAATGTGCATAGATGAAATGAAGGTGAGATGCCAAGGCCTCGCTGGATAGGTCTTATTTTGGTATCTTACTACATGCATCACTAGTGGCTTAAGAGTGTTTCTCGAGTGTGCCAACTTGATATACCCTTGGAAATTAGAGAATCTTGCCGAAAAGTAATGATGTGGCATGTGTAAACAGAATGAAGCTCTGCAAACCATTCGGAATCCCGCAAACCTCCCATCTATTAAACAGCGAAGACGAGGTTACCTGATATTGCCCTAGGCTGACAGGGTGCTACTTGACCGCTCACTGCATGTTCCTCCAGATGTCAGCCTTGGAAAACTTCTTCCGTCACGGATTCCGCGTTGTCATTTGATGACCGCAATGACGGCTTGCAAATTGATCTTAACCGGGGGTTGAATTAAGTTTGATGGACTTAGAGCAATTGAATCCTAGCAGAAAAGTTGTAATCTTAGTTACATATCTACAATGATGATTGACCCGGAAGCTGTAGTAGCAATGTCGACCTGCTCAACAAGACTATGTATGATGATGTCCGAAGAGAAATCCAAGAACTCCGAGCTGAACTTCAGCAAGTCCTAGTTTATATCCAAGATATACCAAGTGATAAACTAAAAACAAGCTCGTTGGGCTTAAAGTCATGCGCGAAGGAATTTAATCCACGAGAATGTAAGTAATGGCTGGTCATAGAAAAATGCATATAGGATAAAGACTAGTACAAAATAGGTAGAGGCCACCACAGGAAAGGATGTAGAAATGAACACTCTCCACTAAGCGCACTACGTGCCACCATTGAATATACAAGATGCACAAGAGCCTCAATAGGCGTAGGTATGAATAGTACCAGCTTAGGGCTTTGAAACCACATCGTTCAAACTGGGAACCTTTCCTAGGCTCAGTTGAGTATGAAAAAAATACTCCAATCTTCGCAACTGCCAAAAACTGGGATAAATCTTGGTTCCGAGATTGGGCCAGGTGCTTTCTGGCCTCAGCCGATGCAGTTCGTCGACTGCCCATTCAGGCTGTTGTGCATCTTGGATCCACAGTGGTGACATGTGGCGCGTTCAGCAGAGAGCATTTCCTTCTAGAACACTGGATGACGGTCTTTGCATCTCGCTGTCCATTCGAGGATGGCAAGCTTCCATATTGGCGAGTACTGAGAGCCGAAGTTGTAGAAGGATGAGGAAAGTTGAGAAGTGGCTGCCTTTTTCGATAAAATTTATGAGTGTGCCGTCATTTCTCATCGGTATTCTTGGCTCGAGTTTAGCCATCACGTCTGATAAGGAGGAAGAGGAAAGCTCTCGCAGTTGTTAGGGGAAGAGTGAGGGATTATATGTGCCGCTCCGTAGGTTTTTGAGTCCATGCTGAACTCAAATGGAAATGCCCGCGCGTGTTTTCTTTCCAATCGCCTACTTGTATCATAAAAAAGGAAGAAGATGGATATCATGATATGCACTGTGGATTTGAAAAAGAAATAAGCGCGTGAGTAGTGGGATTTGATTTGCGTATCCTCTTAGCATACCTGTTTGTATTCCTCAAGACAAACGTTTTGTTACATCCGAGATCATCTGCGTGCGGAAATGGGAAGCGCTTTCCCTCCATTGAGATTTTGTTCAGAGTCGTCAGGGGAGATGAAGGTGTTGAGATCTGAGCAGAGCGAGCAGCAGGATGGCGCCTATGAGGCGTATAATTGATGGATAGGCAAGAACAGAGTATATGGAGCTATTTAATTATACAAGAACTTTTGCTGAAATATAAAGAAAGTGGATAAAGAGAGAAGGGGAAAGAGAAAGTCCAGGTTATTAGCGATGAACAGCTCTATAAATGCATGACCGCGGTGACCCAGATCCTCATCTCAACAAAGGATGTAATGACTAAGCTGATATAAAAACAATCTGGGTGAACGAAGGAAGAAAATAAAAAGAGGACTTTCACAAACTACAAATACTGCGGGTGTTAGGTCAACAAGTTCTTGCATCAATGAAAGTGAGAACCTGGAAGAACAATTGGAAGTGACACAGATCGCAGCAGAATCTCATAGCACTATTTAGAATATAAACATGACGCTGCGGAAGTATACAGCATGTAACAAATTGGAAATAAAATCAATTGCAAGTGAATAGAAGCATAAGAATGGTGCCAGAAATTATAATGTAGACAGTCAAATCTCTTCATACCAAGAATTCTCGACCACCCTTGTAGATCCACAAAGTCCTGATACATTTGCAATGGAGCTAGAAAGAAACTCAATTGTCTCAGATTCCACCGACTGAAAGCAGCCTGGCTTGTAATGCTTCCCGCGACACAACATGCCACCGTTTGTATGCAGAAACTGATATGTCGCTGTCCGACTGCATCAACGGTGCTAAGCTCAATTCTGTAGGAGTTCAAGATTTCTTGGCATGTAATAACTACATGGCGAGTCACGATGCCGAGTTAGGGTTCGTGTTGAAAGCCCAGTTCCATGTTAACTACTCCGTACTAAGAATGAACTAGGATTCTTAATAGAATACACTAGGACTCAGAGCCAAAATAGAAGTTGATCAAAACCAATCTGACATGAACAAAAGAAGGTATGACTATGTGCTATTTACTATGTACAACAAAACAAACCAAAAGAATCCTCATTTTCAAACATCACACCATAAATCAATGCCATCGCTCCATCAACCCTCACATCCGGGATTTACTTGGGGCACAGCAAGAAGACGGGAACGCATTCTTCGACTGGGTATCAACACAAATAGCCGAAGGAGGCACCCAGAGACCAGGGTTCTTCTCGAAGAAGTTTGAGGCACGCAGCATGATGCTAACCGGCTCAGCAGGCATGATAGGGAAATCCTCAGTACGCGGGAAATGTGTCAGACCGAACTGCAGGTAGCAGACGATATCGGTGTTCTCGATGTTCTCATTGCGCTTCGCCCAGTCGACGATGGTAGAGTTGTATGGGTGTCCCTCAGAGCCGTCAGACTGACAGACGTAGTCACCAGCCGGGAAGAGCTCGTAGTCTTTGTAAGGAGTAACCCAGAGGGGCTTGCGGGCGAAAGCAGCGCGCTTCCAGACAGTGCTGCCAGGCTTGGCGAGCATAGGAGGGCAATTGTTGTTGAGAATCTTGTATGCGACGGGCTTTTTCGCGATGGTGTTCATACGGTTTGGGTTGATGATGTCCCAAGACCGGTTGGTCTCGTAGCAGTAGTCTGCTGCTCCCTCGAGGGATGTGCGGAGGGGGGTCTTTTTGCTGTAGAAGCCGTTGCCGTAGGGGTTTTCTGGGGAGCCGACGGCGGCTTCGGCGGAAACGGCGTCATTTTGGATAATCGAGTTATTTTGGCCGTCGATTTCAGGGTCGATGCGGAGGGAGAACAGGTGTTGGTGGTTGTGGGCGTTGATAGAGGGGGCGACTTCTGTGCCGAAGGGAGCGGCAGTTTCGGACGGGTGCATGCAGTAGGTGTTCAGCATGCCGGTCAGCTTCATCTCCAGCTTGTAGGTTCCGTCAAGGGTGAAGGTGTGGTAGAAGCCGTATTCGTAGTTGGCGGCGGTGATAATTTGGGAGACGATGAGCTTGCGGTCGCGGGCGGAGATCACTGTGCCGTCACGGTAGTCGGTATGCTTGTAGAGGAGACCGTTGTCTTCCTCGTGAATGCAGATGGCGTTCTTGATGACGGCTGCCTCACCCTTAGAGGTAGACATGACACCATCCATGTAGTGGATGGCACCCTTGCAATCACAACCCAGCTTCAAAGAGTTGGTCATCAGACCAGTGCCGTATTCGCCGACATCAAAAGCATGCTTCTTGTGGTGGGGCTTCTCGGGGCAGCCGTAGGGAACAACCATCTCAACGACGGAAATACGGTTGAAGAGAGTGCGCTCGCGATCTTCGTACATGTCGTGCGTGCGCACATCGGAAATGACAATACCTTCACGGTAGTTGAAGCCAATGTGCATTTTGAAGTTGGCCCAGGTCAGCTCATTGCCGCGAACTTTGAAGGAGACACCCTCAGGCTGGGTGATATCGATAGGCTTGAGGCGATCGTGGTTGTACTTGTCGCCAATGAATTCGGGGAGGTAATTATGCTCCTTGAGAGGAGCAGCGGTCCGCTCGCCGTTCACATAACGAATGTCAACACTGAGAACCTCTTCCGTGTCTGTGTCGGCGACAACGCTGAAATCCAGAGGGTGGGCGTATTGGTTATCAAACACCGAGTTACGGTAGTATGCAAGGCCCTGCTGGAGGCGGTGGTCGTATCCCCAGCGCTCGTCGATACCGATAGCCCATGCGTCAAAGAAAACCTTGCTCATGTCGGTGATTCCGATTTCCTTGCAGGCACGGATAACGCGCTCGTCCTTCCGGGCAACACGCTCCATCACATCAAGATCCTCTAGAGTGAGGGTAGGCATGACATCGTGGACCTCTTTCCATTCCTCAACCTTGCCGGTGGCGAGATTGGCCACCACCTCTGCAATTTTCTTGGTCTCACGCACAATGACAATGGCGAAAGCGCGACGGTCAGGAGCCGGGACAGCACCAGCGCGGAATGCCCGGTATTCCGCTTTGCGGGGTTCGCGGAGCGTGATGCAGTTGAAATTGATAGACTTAGGGTTGGCATAATCCCGAATGATCTTTGCGGCCTCGGGGATTTCCTTAATAGAAAGTTGATCTAAGGTTTGGAGTCAGTAATACTCTTCGTGTTAATAGAGAGGTATCTCATACCTAACGGATGAGGTGTGCCTTGCGGCAGCATGGCAGCGGCGGCAACGCTTTCATAATCACCCTCACGGAAGATTGTATAGCCAGGAATTGACTCGGTATCAGGGGCAGACGCCATGATGAAAGTGTGGAGGAGGTATCAAGGGGAATGAAGGGGTTTTGAAGTTGAAGAAAACCAGAACCACCATTCCAAAGCTGCGATAGACCTTATATACTCAGTAGAGCTTGACTATCCGATTTGAATTTCCCCGCATGTACCTTCCTAGTCCGGTAATCAGGTTCTCAATCTGCCAACATAAGCAACTCAGACAAAGTGAGCGAATGGTCCCGAGAGTGGGGTCTCTGGCCGTTTCTCAATTTGGGATAAAGTCTGTAGAAGATGAATCTTTGGATAGCACTTGTCTTAGACTTTGATTATTATTCTATGCCATAATATCTTTTGCGTAAGGCGTTTGCCATCAAATTATACAGCCAATCACAGGCTCGTAAAGATGTATCCACAGTCATCTACTGGTCGGCCCAGTGAAGCAAGTCTTATATGAAAGACCGTGCTAGGCAAGACCTGCCCTATTTTGACAATATCTGGTCTGATAGACGAATTAGGAAGAATGCGGCAGGCCAGCGTTGGGATGGATGCCAAGACGTTAAATCAAGCTTATTTTCCACATGGGCATGATGTAAGCCTCAACACCCTTTGGGTAGTGCATCAAGGTAGGTAGTTTTATCACACACGAGCCTTTCACCTTGGTGATATCTCAAAAACGATAGAAATTCAAAACAGATGTAGTCAGCGAGAAACTAGTATCTTTGACACCGTTTAAAGGATACGATAACCTGTGGGTGGACTTTCCTGTTTTGGATTAGCGTATCGGCATGCACAATCCACCACAATCCACCACAACCCATCACAATCCACATCAACTTCTTCCCGCTTTTAGCCTCAAAAAATCCGGAGGTTGATCTCACTCATGTGGGGTCAATCCCTGGGCCATGATACATCCGATAAGCTGCCTAAAATGGGATGTCCAGCCGAAGCACTTATTGCAACTTCCATAGTTGAGCTTAAGTTTAAGATTTAGTTACTCCGTACAATTTCATCACATCTCATCCAACATCACTATCTTCTCCTACCTAGAAAACGCTCATTACCCACAGCAGACAAAAATCATGACCGAGTTATCTGTCCAACTCACTGCCCCTAACGGCCAGACTTGGACCCAGCCCACAGGCTTGTTTATCAATAACCAATGGGTCAAGTGTTCGACTGGCGAGAAAATTGCCAGTATCAACCCTACGTACGTGAGATGTTGAAGAATAAGCTTCCCCAACTTAATTTCACAACTGACCGGAGGTGATATAGAACCGCAAAGGAAATCACATCAATCCACGCAGCTTCCGCTGAAGATGTCGACAAGGCCGTCAAGGCAGCTCGCGCTGCTTTGAATGACCCCTGCTGGCGCGATATGCCCGGCATTGACCGCGGCAAGCTTATGAACCGCCTCGCCCAGCTGATCGAGGACAACCGTGCCACGCTCGCCACTATTGAGACAATCGACAATGGAAAGCCGTATTCGGTTTCCTTCAATGATGACCTCACCGAGACTGCCGAGACGATTCGTTACTATGGCGGATACGCCGATAAGGTCTTTGGCCAGGTAATCGATACAACCCCGGATAAGTTCGCCTACACCGTGAGGGAGCCCGTTGGTGTCTGTGGCCAAATTATTCCGTAAGTTCTGCGGATCTGTCATCAAACATTGTCGAAACCACTTGCTGACTGCCATATTAAAGATGGAACTTCCCTCTTGCTATGGCCGCGTGGAAGCTCGGCCCCGCTCTCGCCTGCGGAAACACAGTCGTTCTCAAGCCAGCGGAGCAAACCCCTCTCTCGATCCTCTTCCTTGCCAACCTGATCGTGGAAGCAGGCTTCCCTCCCGGCGTGGTGAACATAGTGAACGGCCACGGTGCCGTTGCTGGAGCCGCGCTCGCCTCACACATGGACGTGGACAAGATCGCCTTCACGGGCAGTACGGCGACAGCCAAACAGATTATGAAAATGGCCAGCGTGAACTTAAAGAACATTACCCTAGAGACAGGTGGCAAGAGCCCGCTCATCGTGTTCAACGACGCAGATCTCGACCAGGCCGTTGAATGGGCACATATCGGTATCATGTACAACCAGGGCCAGATCTGCACAGCCACATCCCGAATTCTAGTACAGGACGAGATTTACGACCGCTTCTTGGAGGCATTCAAGGCTCAGGTGAAGAATGTCTCCAAGGTCGGTGATCCGTTTGAGGAGTCGACTTTCCAGGGCCCACAAGTGACACAGGCTCAGTATGACCGTATTCTGTCTTACATTGATGTTGGCAAGTCTGAGAATGCCACTCTTATTGCGGGCGGCAAGCCTTTCACCGGTGTTGGTGATGGCAAGGGTTTCTTTGTTGAACCTACTATTTTCACCGATGTTACGCCCAAGATGCGTATCTACCAAGAGGAGGTCTTTGGTCCCTTCGTGGTCATTGCCCGATTCAGCGAGGAGAAGGATGCCATTGAGATGGCCAATGACTCGACCTATGGTCTTGGAAGTGCTCTGTTCACGACAAACTTGACTCGCGCGCATCGCGTGGCTAAAAAGATTGAGGCTGGTATGGTCTGGATCAACTCTAGCAATGATAGCGATTGGCGTATTCCATTCGGTGGTGTGAAGCAATCTGGTATCGGTCGCGAGCTTGGGGAGGCTGGTCTTGCTGCTTACTCGAATATTAAGGCTATTCATGTGAATATGAAGTCTAAGCTTTAAGGGCAGGACTCGAAGTTCTTTTGAATCCGCAACAGACATATTTTATTGTACATAACAAAATTGAGCAATTTGAATTTGAGAAAGCATCTTTGGAGCACAAATTAGTCGTCGTGTGTGAGGGAAATCAGGCAAATTTAAGGTTGAAAGTTCGGCGTTGGCAAAGCCCTGCAGTGCCGTGTAGATGAATAATGACGGTTTATTTCGAGGTGACCGACCAACGTGAAGGAGAGAAGGGAAAGGTCCTCGACATCCCAATGCTCAGGATTTCACCGCATCTGTCTATTCTGATTTATCCTGCTCCGATCTAGCCGCCTCTTCTGCATGCTCGTCCTCGTTCACATATCCCGCAATGTATCCACAATCCAACATCATCTCCTCTAGATTCTGAAGATCAAGATCTACCCGCGCTAGGGTTGCCAAAATGCCGTCGTAAACTGCAACAAGAGCCTTTGAGTTTACCAAGCGGAGATTCTCAGGATCCTCCGGAACAGAGTTACGACACTCGATGCCATCAAAAGAATCATGTCCGGACCTTGCAGGACTGGGGGCCGTGAGTATCGCGTCGGGGCTCATCGAGATCGGAGCCTTCTTCACACGCTTGGGTGTGGCAGATAACACAGCAGCTGCAGGTGCCTCCCGCTTGTGACCGGGGTTCAATGTCATATTTGGACCATGAGAGAGTGGGGTTGTAAGTCTGAGGGTGATCATGGATTTGACAGGAGCAACAGCTTTATCGGCAGTATCAGAAGCAGGGGTAGGTGGAGCCTCACTGGCTTTCGTAAGGGTCTTGGTATGACATTTCTTTGGCAATGAATTGGGAGGCTGGCATTCAAGTATCTCTTCCATCTTTCTCTTCACCTGTGACTTTGGTTGAACTTATTTATGAAGAAGAGAGCACCAGGAAGCAGGAATAGAAAGATGGAATATCTGTGAAAAGAAGAACGGGAATATAAAATTAGCTAGATATGTTGTATACCATTGCACAGCATACATAATTTGTTAGATATCTGTAGGAACAAACGCCTTTCCTTATGAACAATGGGTTTTGTCTTAGTCAAAATTGACTAGAAATTAATATGAAATAGATCATGGCATGCGTGTTTGTTTCATTTCAGTCTGTTCACTGCATAAAATGTACATCATACGGCTAAATACCTTTAATACCATGAGATGATGCTATGTGACAAAAAGTCAATCAAGGTAAGGGAGGTAAGTGCGATTTCTATCAAGAATCGTGCTCACAGAGGGAGCAATAAGCAGGAAAATGGCTACGTGTATCTTTCCTCGGTGTGCATCTTTCCTCCGTTTGCCAATAGAAGTCAGCAGTCAAGCGGGCCAAATCGGGGCGTCTCTGGAGATACCAGAAACACCGAAACCCTCGTTTCTAGCACTCTCCTCGCCAATCCGTGAGGCAATCGCAAGCGCTAACCAGATTATAGAGATGCTTGATCATCTACTCAAGGTTGGGTTCTATCCTAACGTTCTTCCGCTTGGCGACGTGCGCACCAGTATCACTCCCTTCATATCAACTTTCCTGCAATGTGAACACTGGAGCGAAGTGGCGTACAATGTCTTCGCAAAAGATTCACGTATTGACTTTAGAGCCTGCACTCAACACCTCCTTATTCACATATTATACGCGGCGACAGCACATTCACTACAGGCTGTACAACGCGTGGAGCAGGATGTTCTTCTCGAACCCGCTGGCGCAACGGCCTTGGGACACACACGGCTTCATATCGCGTGTATGTCTTATATGATCCAGAATCACGCATCCAAGACGCGTGAATGCATCTGTAATCTCCGATGCAAGCCCAAATAATCATGATCAATAGAGCAGTGCGAATTAGAGTTCCCGGCTCAAATGGTGTCACCGAGTTATCTGCTGTCCTCGGGATTTGAGCAGTGCGTGACAGCACAGGACTCGGACCTGAAAACTCCGCTGCATTATCTGGCGGGGGCACGTGTCATCAACGAGGATGAAGTTATACTGCTTCGTGACAAGTCGGATGGCGAGGTAGTGTGGTGAGATATGAAAATTGGCACGGATATACTGCCGAGGAGATTTGGGAGCAGAACCGTCGCGTCCGAACGAGAAAGGATAACTGGTTTGGAGGAACGACACCCAAAGTAGGAAAGATCCCAAAGCTGCGTGTGTGAATGTTTAGCATGTGTAGATTAATACCTAGCAAGTGAATTGCCAGGCTGGCATGACCATGACTGGGGTAATCACTTCCATGAATGGAAAATAAGTTATCCCACATGCCATGAAGGTTGAAGATCCCCTCTCTGGAAGGTACAACATGGATGTCTGTTGTTATGTCCAGTGCCAAGTGTTAATGGTATTTGAAGTCTGCTGGATATCCGGCTTGAGAGATTTCAGGGGAAGTTGGTTTAATGACCAATTCTGCGACACAGCTATCAACCTGGGCCTGGAAATATTGAAGCACATAACAGTCGCAAAGCCTCAATTTTATCCCTCAGAATTGATAATTGACTTCTTGCCACGCTGTCTTCGTCTTTGGTGCAGATCTCAGAAACAACAGGGGCTAAAGAAGACAAGCTTGTTTTCCTGCATGGACCTTCCCAAAACGGTTAGCTCGCACTAACATCCGACTTTTAAACTGGACTCTCTACAACTTACAAAGTACACTGATCAGAAGGGATCATGAGATATAGATTTAGAAAGGATGCGACACAATAGTAAAATAGATCCTTGAAGATAACCCGGGAAGCACTCCCGGAGGTTAGAATGTATTTCGCTCACTGAGATCTTTGTTCAGCCAATCACAGTGCGAGGATGTGCATAGCACCACGCTCGCACGAGTATATATGAGCAAATTGTTGTACCTGGATCTTTTTATCCTTGTTCTTTATCTTCCTCCACCCCAGTTTTCCAAGTGACATGCCTTCGACCGACAAGCAAAAAGACCTTTCCCACCGTCATCGCTCTTTCAAGGGATGCTGGACTTGTAAGAAAAGGAGGGTCCAGTGCGATGAAATGCGTCCAGCCTGCCGAAAGTGCAGTGACCGTGGTCTCACTTGCGAGGGATATGAGATCCGATTGCGCTGGGGGGCTGGTATCGCGTCCCGGGGGAAGTTCTCGGGCGCCGAGAAGCCCGTGAAAGAATCTATAACCCCACGGGCGAAGCGACGATGGGATATGCGAGACAAGGGGGACAGGTACTCTTCAGGGGACGGGGATGATCAGCCTGTTTTGGTCTCTCAACCTTTGGTGGAAGGTATTGTTGCCACTGCATAAAAGGTCTTTTGTGATTCTAGGCTCACATATTCTTCTAGATCGAGAACCTCAATTAGTTGCTGAGCGAGCAACAGTCAATATACTCAACTCGCCGTGGGAACCGGGTTCTCCACGGAGCTTGGCTATCAATAAGCATTTTGAGATACCTGCATCCCTGGCCACTTTAGCCACAACTACTACGTATGGTCGGGGTCCTGATGTGCCAGGTCACTATGCCCAGAACACGGACCGACGAAGTATATTGGCTTGAGTCGGGCATGTATTTCGGATTTTTTGTACTTTAGCACTGCAAAGCACTTCGGTTATTATGAAATTATGACGTTCACCACGAACAAACTGACCCATCTCTATTCTACATACGAAAATGGCATTACCACATTAAAGGAGCATATCCTATTCATCCTCCCGAATCGTCTCACTACCCCCTTTCCCCCCCTTCTCCAAATGATCAGGCATTTGGGAAGTCTCGGATCGATGACCGGCTCGCGGGGTATCCAAGCTGTCAAAAGATTCATAGAAGTGCGACGACCGACTGTTCAATACATTTTCAATCGACATTGGCGACGCTAATGATAGTGAAGATGGGCGCCGGGTGTGACCTGTTGGATAGGAGTACTCCGAGCCCGTCTCACTAGGAGTCTGCGGTGAGACGGGAGACTGGGAGCCTCGTCTCGGATCGGGTTTGGGAAGCCCGTCATGGGCGAAGTAGGCGGAATTGAATGGTGTGGGAAGCTCGATAGGTGATGAATCTGAGTAGAATAGAAGTCGGGGTTAGTAATTTGCAGTATCCATTTGCTGCCAACAATGGAATAAAAAAAGTGATTGACATACCATGCATCTCATATAGCGCATCTCCTCCTGACTCCACTGTGCCAGGGGTCACGGGAGAGATGAGGGAATCTGGCACAGTTGAAGCCTGGGTTATAGATGGCTGAGTAATGGATGGCTGGCTTATCGATTGCTGTGCTGTCGACGGCTGCGTTGCCATGGTCTGCGTCGTCCGCACCGTCTCCGCCGTTTCCATACCCGTTGATGAAGATACTGGCCCGGGTCCAGGAGAGGCTGGGCCGCTCGCATAGATCAATTCAGGGGGATGGCTTTTGGGTTCAGCCTCTGCGGCCTCGGATTCAGCTTCTACAGACTTGCGTTGACGGTGACGTCGGCGATAAAACCAGAGTCCGGCAAGGATTCCAATGAGAAGCAGACCCAAGACCGCGCCGATTACTCCACCAGCCCAGTTGGGGAATCCGCTGGCCCCTTTGTGATCTTGGGTGGAGGCACTAGCGCTGGAATTGCTGCTGGTGCTATTGTATGGCCAAAATGTCTCGATGGTCTTGCCATACTTCTTGTCGAAAATTCCCGCCAGAGAGCTATTGGTCCACGATTTTGGAGCGGTAGTGGTTGCACCTCCATCAGAGCTAATAAGCTGTCAGCCGTGATCATTCGCTTTCTTTATTTCTGGATCTAAACTCACTTGCCGCCTACGAGTTTCACCACGGCATCTGGCACTTTATACTCGCTCCAATTTGTGGGATCATATTTATCCTCGAAGCTCAGGGTGTTAAGATTGAAGTTGACAATGACACCACCCTCCAGGCACTGCGTTGAGTCGACATGCTGTCCTCCAACCGCTAGCATTTGATCAGGATATACTTTAATGCATCGGTGACCGCTGCGACTGTGTGTGTTTGTACCATTGTATGCCTTGACCCACTTGAAGGAAGGCAGAGACAGTATATACACGTCATCCGACGGATTGGCGTTATAGTTGAGGCCATCGTACCCTCCATAGATGTAGATATTGTGAGATGACCCATCAGCTGCACTCGCAAGCACAGAGCAGAACTCCGTCAACTGTGGTGGTATATCGCCTGTCGTGTTCTGGCGATACCAGCTTCCACTCCCGACATCGAAGATGGAGACCGTCTCCATGAAAGTCGGGCTAATTGCTTTGCTCTCTGCTGTCCGTGTTGAGTTTGCTTTTTCATTCCGGAAAAATTGAATGGGCTCAACCACCCCCCCAATGGCCACTAAAACTCCGGACTCGGACACAGGGACCCATACCAGTTCCGCGTTAGAACGAGCAGGAATATAGCTCGGCAGCGTGCTGTTTGTCCACTTTCCATTGCTCAACGACGACATGTCCAGGGTGATTAACGTGTCGGCCGTTTGGTTGGATTGGAGCTGGTCTATATTGAAGTCGCCCCAGTCCGGCGCACGCATCCCACTGAAGTAAAAGCCTAGATTCTCTCTTGGAGCTGACGTAGCAGCGCCATTGGTGATGTATCGTGTGACATTAGTGGGGAGATATTCTTGACTCCAACCGGGCGCCCATGAGCTTCTATAGGCGCCATACTGGTACGCGGCGTACGACAGGACTTGATTAGCAGGGGGAGGATCGGAGCTATCTGTATTATGAAGCATGCCTCTGCGATAAAGTCTCTTAGAATCAGTGAGTTATCAAGGGGGAAATGAGGGATACCAACCCGTAGAGGTAGAACTCGTTGTCATTGGCAAACATCGTGCCTTCAACGTAGGTCGGAGCTATGCTAGCAGCACCACCAGCGACGGACATGTTGCTGAGGATATCCATAAAATCCGATTTAATGTTGAAAGAATTGGCGAGGTTCAGGTAATAGATGGTGGCTTCCAGATCTGCTATTAGTTAGCTATGCGCAAATTTCAAAATTGATTCGCGCCTACTGTTATCTGGCTGGGGCTCGACGCAACCGTCGTCGTATCCTCTGCAATGGTTAGTGAAAGTAGTTATTGACCTTGGGGGAACCTCATACTTCTGATACCATAGCTCCCCGCCATCGAGGTAGATTTTATCGCGCAGGATATTGGCTACCAGTGTCAATGAAAAGGACCTGAAAAACACTAGACAAGAAACGCTTACCACGCAGACCTTGCCAGCTGCACATAGAAACATTAATTTGAGTTGGAAATGTGCTACATACGGCCACTGCGCAGTCTATCACGACCAGCAGGGTCAGCACCGTCCCTAAAAGAAAGCGCATTTTTCAAAGAAATTTCAGTTGAGGTCATCACTAAGTTATCATAATTTGAAAATGATAAGTCCCATAGGGTTTCGAATTACTGCTGACATCTCGAATCCAAATCCAAAAAGCGAGGGGGCGGGGGATCTCTCGGAACGCTTTATTGATCTTCTTTGTTGTCAATTGCACCCCCGCTGTATCCGAAGCAACTAAGCAGAAAGAGGAAAGGAATAAGTTCGGTGTAATACGCCCGCTCAGCTCGTGGTCCGACCGTTCTGATCATTACCATAATCGTAATGCCGCATGGTTAGAACCATGCAGCTACGGGAACGACAACCGAATCAACTGAAGGAGCCACATTGTGTGCTTGAATTGGCCCCAATTGCAGTCGATGGATGATTTTCAAAGGCCTAAAAGATCATATGTTTCTTCGTAGTCTGAACTCGCGATGGGGCTATGCTGCGCTCTCTAAGCCGATTCCTATCAGAGGGGAAATTTTGAGTCTCGAACGATTGGGCTTTCTTTCATGCGCCAAGGGGGCCGTGCATATGTGTTGGATGTCTTCTAATTCCTTCGATTTATTTTCTTTGTTAAGCTTGTTTACCTTGCTAGCCATCCCAGGAAGAATTTCTTCTACAGACAGGCAAAGATGAAGGACGCGGTCGCTTGGTTGTCGCTGTTGGCGATTGTCTTCGGTTTGGTTACATCAAGTCATGGCAATTTAATCAACAGATCCCGCGCACTGTCGGCTGAACAAGAGAAAGGATTGGCTGCCACAGTAAGAGTCGGGGTTACACTTTGGCTCGGTGATGGCGAGTCTTGCACCGCTGAAACTATCACCGACACTTCAACGGAGACTGGAAATAGCTCTCCAGACGCCACTACAGTTACTACCACCGAGGCCACTACCAAGACCATTAGTGGTTGTCGAAATTCTCCCACCCTGAGTGCAGGCGTCGATGTTGGCGTTAGACCGGTGACTCTTGCTGCAAAAGCCGCCATAGCACTGCCCGCAAATGGACCTATCAAAACGGTGACGGAGTTCACAACTGAGACGATCACATCGTGCACATGCACAGATGACTTGACTTTCACGACGACCACCTCTAGTGTGCCTGTGAAAACTACTTTAAGCTCCGTGACAACCACCTTTAGCTTCGTAACAACCTCCTCGAGGGTGCCTATCACAACTACCTCAAACTCTGTTACGAACACTTCGAGCGTGCCTGTCACAACTACGACGACTACCTCGAGCGTCACTGTGACAATTACAACCACCTCGAGCGAGCCTGTGACAACTACCTCAAGCTCCGTGACAACCTCCTCGAGTGTGCCTATCACAACCACCTCGAGCGTCCTTGTGGAAACTACGACGACTACCTCGAGTGCGCCTGTCACAACCACTTCAAGCTCCATACCGACTACCTCGAGTGTGCCTATGACAACTACCTCAAGCTCTGTTACGACCACTTCGAGCGTTCCTGTCATAACTACGACGACTACCTCGAATGTGCCTGTCACAACCACCTTAACCTCCGTGACAACTACCTCAAGCTCTGTAACGACCACTTCGAGCGTGCCTGTCATAACCACCTCGAGTGCGCCTGTCACAACCACTTCAAGCTCCATACCGACTACCTCGAGTGTGCCTATGTCAACTACCTCAAGCTTTGTAACCACCACCTCGAGTGTGCCTATCACAACAACCTCGAGCGTCACTGTGACAATTACCTCTAGCGAGCCCGTGACAACCACCTCAAACTCTGTAACGACCACTTCGAGCGTGCCTATCACAACTACGACGACTATCTCAAGTGTGCCTGAGATAACCACCCTAACAACATCTACCACTATTAGTGATTTGACTACCACTCCTCTGGGGACTACGACCTCATCAACCACTACACTGACAGCCCAAATCACCTCCAGCTCCGTGGGTATTACCACTGTTCCAGTATCAACAACACCAGCAACTAGCACCGGTGGCTCCACTATCACTATCCCAAATACCATTGTCACTCTACCGGGAGCAACAATTCCAGGGACAACTATCACAACAACAATTACGGAGCCTGCCACCACCGTCACTGTATCGGATGGTAGTAGCACTCTACCCGGCTCAACCCGTACTATCACTATCCCAGGTACATTTTGAAGCATAGACAGTTGAGAATTATTGCAACAGCTAACATTATCAGATTCGCAAACAACCCAGACAATCCCTCCATCTACTACTGCCACCGTTAGCGGGCCTGACACCACACCGACCCAAAGCTCTGGCAGTACTATAACGGTATCCGTCTCTGTATGCTCCAGTCTTATCAGCAACCCATCCTACACACCCTCTGCCGCGTTGCCAGATGACTATACCTGGGGCTGCGCACCTGGGTATCTCTGCAAGCCACTTCATACAGGCAATCGCTCCGAATGCAACGTTGAAGCAGGTCTTCCCGATCCCGGATACATCTGCGCCCCCTCAGACTGCATTGTGGCTCCGCCTTTGGACGTTCATCCATCTTGGCAGTACGATGTTTCGGACAATTACTACAACCTCAACCCGGAGGACTTTGGTCTCAATTACTCTATCTTCCAGTCCCCGGAAGACCCAGTTGCAGCCAACAGTAAGCGTGACATGTCCTCGTGGGACTTCGCTGTCGCTCAGAAGGTCAAAAGAGTCGATATAACGAACATTCCAACTGCTTGTTACAATGATTGCAACGATGCTGCGCATGAGCCCCAACTGCTGGGGAAAACACCTGAGCTTTGCAAGAGTGACTCGGCGTTCATGGAAAATTTGGGTGTTTGCGAGGAGTGCATCACCAACAACGCTGAATCTGGCTCTAATCAATATTCATCCAAAATGCTGCCAACGTTTGCTCAGTGGCTGAATTTCTGCTCCGACTTGGTCACTTCTACAACCGCACAAAGTGCTACCAGTACTAAAATGGAAACTACGACGACAAGCAGTCGGAGCATCACTACTACCAACACGGACGCATCGACAGCAGCCACAATTACTAGTACTAAGGCCAGCAGCACCGAGGCTACCAGCACCAAAGCTACCAGCACCGAAGCTACCAGCACCAAAGCTACCAGCACCGAAGCTACCAGCACCGAGGCTACCACCAACAAAGCTACCACCACCGAAGATGCCACCACCGAAGCTACCACCAACAAAGCTACCACCACCGAAGATGCCACTACCGAAGATGCCACCACCGAGGCTACCACCACCGAAGATGCCACCACCGAAGCTACCACCAACAAAGCTACCACCACCGAAGCTACCACCACCGAAGATGCCACCACTGAGACTACCACCAACAAAGCTACCACCACCGAAGCTACCACCAACAAAGCTACCACCACCGAAGATGCCACCACCGAAGATGCCACCACCGAGGCTACCACCACTGAGGCTGCCATCACCGAAGCTACCACCACCGAAGCTACCACCACCGAAGCTATCAGCACCGAAGCTATCAGCACTGACGCAACGAGTACTGAAGCTACCAATCCCGAAACGACACTCGCTGAAAATACGAGCACTGAGACCATGAATACGAAGACAAGGAGCAACCAGTCCACTGGCGAAAGCACTGCCACCACTGGGACCGAGGAAACATCCAGCCCAGTCGAGACAACTCAACCAGTCACTCTCGCCATAAGCTCCGCTTCGGGCTCAATTGTGACAACCTCAGTGTCTGGCGCACTTGCCACAACTTCTTTCTCCGGATATGTTGTCACAATCTCAACGTCAGGCTCCCTCGTGACAAGCTTGGTGCCTGGATCTATTACCACAACATCAGTATCTGGCTCACTTGTCACTACATCATTGCCCGGTTCAATCAAGACCACTTCGAGTAGTCTGGACACAGGGACTAGCGGTGAAACCACATCTGATAATGGTTCCGGTAGTTCATCAGGCTCGGGTCGCGGAAGTCAGACTCATTCGGCAACTACCTCTACATTTTCTCCGGCCTACAATGCGGCAGGACTTTTAGAAATCCCTCATATTGGCTTAGTTGGTCTGTTGTGGGCTGTCTTCGCGCCACTCCTTTAGAATCCTGGAATTTTTTCGCTGCGTTTAACCTTGGTTGCCAGATGTGTGATAAATTTAGTTTATTTTGGTGATTATGGATTTATTAGTCCATTATAATAAGAATCATCAATTGGAAAAGGAATAGCTCTTGTGCTTTCTCTGAGACTTTGCGCATTTTACTCAAGCCATGACATGTGGTGTAAGATTCAAACTGGTACGTGAAATTAAATGATCGAGGTATAGCAACTGGTGGGTTTATAAGAGGCTACCTTGGTCAGTCACAAAACCATCGTCACTCACTACATGTTGAACGTCTGGTGCCTGGGGCATTAATGTTCGATTCCAAACAGGCTGCCATTTTCTGGTGCTGGCACTTCCCAGCTTTTCCTTGTATTCTCTTGCTGTCTGTATTCCTGTACAGGACAGTATATTTGTCCCACTAATCAACGTTCAATAATTATGTGATCCCATGATAGCAGCATGACGAAAGTTTCTAGTTTGATACCGGCACATATCATCAAACATAAAGCGTACGTGAGAATAAAATGAATCATAGCGTGTCACGCCTGCAGGTGGGGGCAAGGTCCCCTAAGTAGGGCCCGGGGCCCCGCGGCCCCCGGGCCCAACGATCGGCTTACCAATTTCCCCGTCCCCGAGCATCACCTCACCAACTCCCCATCAGTTTCCCTCAATGCCTAGGCAGTTCCATAACACGCCGCCGCCTATCTATGAAATGACTCAACAAAGTTTGTCGGACATTTTAGCCAGCGCGGCTGTGGATTTGACCCCCTATGAAACTCTCTACAAGCATTTCCATGCGCACCCTGAGCTCTCATTACAAGAGAAGGCCACTTCTGAAACTATCGCCTCCCATTTGTCCCAGATCGGAGCCTATGAGATCCAGACAAATATCGGTGGTTATGGTCTCGTAGGCGTTCTCAGGAATGGGACTGGAAAGACAATCCTTCTGCGGGCCGACATGGACGCGCTTCCGGTCAAGGAACTCACCGGCCTCCCCTACGCGAGTTCAGTGACTATGTCTGATGCCGACGGCAATGAAAAACCAGTAATGCATGCATGTGGCCATGATATGCACATCACATGTCTTCTCGCAGCAGCTGAAGTTCTGGCCCGTACACAGAGTGCGTGGAGCGGGACTTTAATCGTGCTCTTCCAGCCGAACGAAGAGCGGGGCGGAGGCGCTCAGGCTATGGTTGACGATGGACTTTATTCGAAGATCCCCATGCCCGATTACGTCTTTGGTCAGCACGTCATGCGAATGCGAGCGGGGAGTGTCGGTTCCCGACCGGGCACGATTATGGCTGCTGCCGATAGCATGAAGATCACTCTTTTCGGCCGCGGTGGTCATGGGTCACAGCCACATCAAACGGTAGACCCCGTGCTTCTTGCTGCGCATGTTGTTGTTAGACTCCAGAGCATTGTGAGTCGAGAGGTGGACCCGACTGATCTTGCTGTCGTGACGGTCGGGAGCTTGCAGGCAGGACAAACAGAAAATATCATTGCAGACCGGGCGGAAATTGGAGTTGACTTTAGAACTGTCAAACTGGAGACTCGGGAGAAAATAATTTCAGCTATCCGGCGCATTGTTGAGGCCGAGTGTGTTGCTAGTGGATCACCGAAACCGCCAGTTTTCACACCAACGAGGCGGTTTCCACCCACCGACAACGATAAAAAGTTGGCTTCCCAACTAGCTGCATCTTTCGGGGACTATTTCGCGGACTTTGATGCTGATACACCAAGGACCAATGTCAGTGAGGATTTCTCTACGTTGGGTACTTCTCAAGGGCTTCCTTGCTCCTTTTGGTTCATTGGAGGAATTGACCCAGAGCTTTGGGATAAGGGCCAGAAAAACGAAACTTCCATGGACGATGTCCCTGGGAATCACTCGGCTCTGTTTGCGCCAGTGATCCAGCCAACAATGAAAACTGGGGTGGATGCCTTGTGCCTCGCGGCTTTGACATTCTTGAAAAAGTAGCTATCCGAAGCCTACAATGGCTCTCCCCGCCTGCATCGGCGATTTGAGAAGCTTTTAGCGCTGTATAAAATGAATTGCTTACATTTTTGAGAGGAACTCCCATTCCAAGTTGTACAGTGCTAATCGTTGCAAACATGATTTTTTGCACAATGTGTATTTTATTTCTCTGCAATTTCATTCTATTCATATTCACACCGCAAGTGGTTGGAGCCGAAAACCTCTTTATTTTTGAATTCTCGTCCTCTACATGTCATTGTTCAAAGCCAGCCAAGAAAGACACCACAGCAGAGGCAAATGCCTTGGAATCATCCTGACATTCCTCACTATCATCCCCAACCTGCTCCAAGAACAACGCCAACTTCGACTCCTTCCATCCCATGACCGGTGCAGATTCCAAGCACATCTTGGTCATGCCAAAGGCATCCATTTCATAATGACCTTGCACAGACAACACTCTGCCGGGGTTGTACAGTCCCTGAATAGGGCAGATTGGTGTACTTCCAACATTAATCCACGGCGCGGGGAGCGAAACCGGCGGCGAGTCAGTAAGTGTAACAGCAGTTCCCTTCTCAACCGCCATCACCCGATCGCCATGGAACATCTGAATGCGCAAGCGTCCCTCGGGAAGATCACCGAGTGCACCCGGGAATGACTTGACAAACGCATTTTCTAATTGAACGGTATGAATTCCAACCTCACGACCGAGGGGGCATTGCTCAACCCAGACATCACGGACCGGGTCTTCCACGTTGCGGACGAGAGCGTGCGAAATAAGTTGGTGGCCGAAACAGGTGCCGAGGATACGGACTTTTGGGTATTGGTTGTAGACTGTTTTGATGAATTTTTCGAGCTCTTGCATCCATGGTGAATGGTCCATTTCATATACGCCGGGCGAACCTCCGGTGATCAAGACTGCATCCACTGGGGATTGCACGGGTATTTGGTCCTCGCCTGCATGGCCGCGGAGCTTGTATAGGTCGGGATAATGGCCTCCTCGGATATCATACGGCGTAATCTTGACTTCAAGTTGCTCCTTCTCGGAGAAAAGAGTTTCGTTTAGGCGTGATGCGGTCTCGCGGAGGATGGTTCTGAAGTGGGCACTGCAGAGTCCTCTGGCCTCATACAGCCTGCGGGCTGGAATGTCGACGTCTAGGACGGCGATGTGAATATGGTGCACCATTTTTTTTTAAAAAAAAAAAAAATTCGAGTGTTCAATTGATGGGTTATTGAGATTATGGAGGGTGGAAATGGCGAAGTGAAGATTTCAACCCTAAGTGTCCTGCTAAAGAAGATAATTTCGCCATTCTACCTCCGATGTAGGATTCGAAAACATTTAGGTAAGAAATAGCTTTGTGGGACGCGGGATCTCATATAAAAAAAGGGATCTCAGAAAGAAACGGTCAATTACTCCAATAGACTCCAACTATCACGGAGACATTAGGTAAAAGCCCATGTTGTCACTTGATGAGCTTATTTTTTTTTTGATCCACAGTTACACACCTCGTTAAAATGGACAATGTTTTGGACACAGTTTTGGACACTATTTTGTTAACCTTCGTACGGAGTAATGAAGAATCTACAATATACGCCACCAGGTCAATCATTTGTTTATACCATAGTTAAGAACTAGTTACCTAATTAGGCTAGTATCCCTCTATAATACGAAACCTCGGTTTCCAAATGTGGTTATTTTAGGGCCTACCGCCCACGTGACTACTTCATTTCTTTTGGACTGATTGTGATTCCGCCTCTTGATGCAAGATTCTGCCGGTTTAAAACTCCCACAAAACAAGATTGTGTAATTCGAAAGAAACCCCGGCCCTTACATAATACAAAATGCCAAGGCCCCTCACTATTTTGTAAATTGTTTTGTAAATCTTTGTACGGAGTAATTTAGAAGGATTTGCTCTCCGCAGATCCTTCCATTTTAATGGGGTATGACTGACTGCACACCGACTCCCTTTTGCATATTTTCTCCGGTACCCTCTTCCTACCGAAAATACACCGGGTTGTTTACATTCATTGCAAACTCTTTGTGCACTATTTGTACACTCTCTACCTCGAGATAGCATATGTTGTATGTAATGGATAATGTCTGACAAATCCTGGCTTTCCTGTGTTTCAGTCGAAACTAGCACAGTATTTGCTATGATCCGTGGTGCTTGGTTTCATTTTTAATGTCGTATAAGAGCACATATGCAAACAGGCTATGTATCTAGGTACTGTTCCTCGCAAAATGGCCCAAGAGCTTACCAAGGCTGAGCTTTCCGTTTGAGGTACTCACCCCTTGCCGCCTTTTGCTTTGAGTAAAACTGAGCACGCCCCTAAGTCATACCTAACCCTTGACGTCGCTCCCAAGGTTCCTAAGCACCCTCGTAGAACAGGAGAGCAGTCAAGTCGGCAGCCAACTTTCCAGCCCTAGAACCTTCCAAGGTGGGTAAAACGGATATTTAAGAATGGCACCAGTCCGAACCGGACTCAGATTAGAGAGACTATTTGTGGATCTGACCCACACAGCCAAGTCCGAGATCCAACGGAGTGACTTACGGAGTTCATAGAAGAGCGGAGTGGGGAGGATAACAGGAAAGGCATGCTACCGGAGTATTTATCCATGCAGGTACAGCATAGGGTATCTACTCAAAAATGTTAATCTGATAACGAATTGTTCCAGGCCTTGTTGTTCAGCGGAATCTTAAGCGTCACTTCAATGTTGATCTCTTCATATGTGCTTATCCTCAATGTTCCCATAACATCCTTTTGCTCGTCTTTTCAACTCAATTAAATTCTTTTAAATCAACTTCAATCCGCGTATTTCCTGATTCCCTATGAATAGCACTCGAGTTTGTTCTAGCCAAAATGAGACTAGCCAACCAGCTGAGCACATCGAAGTCTCTAGCTCCTGGTGTGGAACCGGACTTGCGGCCTACTACTTCCGAACAAATAGAAACGATCACCACACCGACATTATCTATGCAAAAGGCAATTGCTCGAACGACATTGATGGATGATGTATGTTGTATACCAAGAGGATTCGACGATAGAGAAGAAGAGATGGTTCACGAGGCAGACTCGGTTTACAGACCATCAGGGAGCAACAAATACAACTCCTTTCTTCAATTACTTCATATTTGTCTAGTTACAGTTGTAGCTTTTGGTGTCCATTCTTGTATTTTGTCTGAACCTTCAACTTGGTTTAATTCAACAAGCGACATATATATCCACGATCTTGCAAACACACTTAGACAACTGGTAACATTTCTCATGTTATCTATTGTAAAATTTTAGGAATTTCCTTTGTAAATCAAATATTATTTGCTCAAACTTGTTCTTGCACCACGAGATATGACATTTTGAAAACGCAACAGAAAGAAAAAAACTCCTCGCTTGAAACCACTGGATATTATTAATGCCGGGCGAAACCTGTTTCTTGAATCCTCGAAGAACAGTAGAACTTCGTATTCAAGAAACCTCAATCATCTTGTCAGCCATTTCGAGCAGACTGTCCGCCATGACATCCATCTTAGTGTCAAAGATCTCAATACACGACTCCTTCTCATAGATCGAGCAGTAAGCACCACGGAAGCTGATTAATTCGACACGTTAGCTGGTATCTCTCCATTTTGAGCAACAGTGAAACTTACCCGGCTTTAACAGCTGCGCTCACGTCCCACATATGTGCCGCCACAAACCACTTTTGATCCTCGGGACCGAACTTTTCCAGCATGGGCTGGTAGGAACCCATCGAAGGTTTGACCATATCAAGCGGGGAGTCCAATGCCGACTCATATTTCATAAACTGATGACAACTGACAAGGTTCTCGGCGGGCATCTCAAACCCGGCGCGCTTGAAGTAGCCACCGACTCTTTCTGTGTCGCCCGTTGTCAAACACCAGATTGTGAAACCATCCTTCCGCAATTTGTCCATCATGGCGCGGCATTCCGGACGTAGTTCGAGCTTTGAGTATGCCTCTTGACAGATGTCTCTCTCCTCATCGGTGGCGAAGGATCTCGGGTCTTGGATCCCGGACATGTATAGGACGCGGTAAAAGAGCGCCTTGAAAACTTCTTTGTATGGCACGCTCCGCCTGGACATGTGTAACATTAAAGACTCAAGCTCGGCAGATTGCATCCATGCAAAGCCGAATACCTTGGAGGATACTTGATGTGCTCGAAGTCGTGGGCCGAGAACATCTTCGATGGTGTCGAGAAAGGCATCGAATGACACACAGGTGCCAACGACATCGAAAACGGCATGCTTCCTGGGGTAGATCATGTTGTGTGAATACAAGATTTGGACAGAAGATTGAACAGAATTGAATTGGTAGACTAAATTTTTTTTCTTGGGATGTAAACTGGTCTTGAGCCTTTGAAGGCCTTTTATCCAATACCCTTCACCGCGTCCATTGAAATCATTGTCTGATTGCGGCACGCCCTTATCCGAGAATTTCCATCCCGCCCTTGATCCATGTGAGCTCCCGCAGGGAGATGTTGCGCCGATAATGGCGGTGTGGACACTCCGGGACTAACCATATCCGACAATCAGCTTATCTCCCAAGGTTCCAAGGTTCGGAGTAGACCCACTCCGTCTCGGAGCTCCATCACCGAACTCCGTCACCTGGGGATTACCTTTCACCTGGGTTATTCAAGATCTCATACCTCATGCATTCTACGGACTCTGTGCCGAGAACCGAGCTGGTATGAAAGTGGGTCTCCGTTGTTTGATGTGGAAGGCTTGATATGTGTTGCAAAAATATATTAATATTACGTGCACTTTACGGATCACTATCAAAAAAAATCGACATGAGAATCACGGAATAGATACAGTATCCAATCCATCATAATGCACCTTTCGAACTCAGGGAAAATGAAAGACCAGAAGACTAAACTGACAACTCCACTGGCGAGTCAACAGATCTGATAGATGTTGTAATCTGCGCTCTGTTCTAAAAATATCTACCCTGCCTAGACCTTTCTTTGTCTTTGGCTGGGTCTCCGGATTCCGATTCGTAATTTCAGTAAAGGGTTGAATGGGGATATCTTTCAAGGGGACAATCTTGGTCTTGCGAATAAACTTGTATGCATCATACAAAGATTAGGAAAAAGAACATTAGTATAAGAGGAGACAGATGATTCCTTGTCCCAACGTCCTTTGATAAAAGTTGAGTACCCGCCCACGATGAGTAGGATGGTAAGCACGAACCGCGAGGTCCAGTTGATATATGGTTGGAGCGGCGTCCTTCACGGTAGAGATTTCCGATTGATTCCTTGTTTTATGCAACCATAGTAGAAACGAAGATATCTGACCAGGATAGTCATCCAGTTGGTCAGAGTTGTGATGGCTTAAGCACCGATGTCGATTAGGTGCTCGATTATACTTCAAATTCGCCGTACACCAATGAAAATATCTTTCAACATCCTGACACATGCGAAATGAATCTGGAGATGGTAGCATTTTTAGACAGGGAGTATCAAATAGGACAGCCTAACTGGATTGTTTTCCCGCTTGACTTGACTATCATCTCAGACAAGCGGAGGCGCTTTTGTAGTACATTGCTCATATTATGGACTCTTTGCAAATAAGTAAAATTAATCGAGGTTACCAATGGGTCACTTTGCAGGTCATCACTACACCATGCTGTATTCCAAAGAAAGGAGCCTTTATTGGTGATGGAAGACTATTAGATAACATTCAGAACAGCACAGCTGAATAACTCCACCTTTCATTCTTCAATTTACCATAAATATATCTCACCTTTTGATGCCGAGAATATCACCCCCGAAAGGGCCATTGCTCGCGTTCTCAAGCCTCTCCTTTGTCGTTTGAAACAGTCTCGGAACACCTGTATCTTCAAACTTGATCCCATTCTGAACCATTTTGGCGACTCCAAGTGCAGACAAGAACGCCTGAGGCATCCCATGACCATTGAAGCCCGCAAGCACAAACTGCCCATCCTCCCCAGGTACAGCGCCAATGTGGGGCTGGGAATCCCAGCTGTACCCCATAACCCCGGTCCAGACTTTATCCACTTGGGCCCCGGTGTTTTCCCAGCCGTTGAAATGCCGTTGCATATAACCATCGTAATGACTTTTGACTTCCTCGATGAGACATGAATCGTCCACGTTGTCGTACCATGAACTCAGAGTAGTGTGGTATAGCAAGTTGGCTCCACCGACAACAATGCTCCCGTCGGCACGAGGGATGAGGTATGAAACAGCGTTGTCCTCTTCGCGGACTATGTAGGAGTTGTTCAGCAGAGGCGCTCTCGTGCCCTCAGGAAGTGCAATATGAGCACACAGCCCTTTGCAGGGAACGATGGCTTCGCGGTACTGTGGAAGAAGACCCGAGATATAGGCATTATTCGCATACACGACTTTCCGAGCGACTGTCGTGCCTCGTGGAGTTGTGACGATAAAGCTGCCCGAAGGTTGCCGACTGACAGATGTCACTGGGGTATGAGTCTGGAGGTTGACCAGGCCAGTCTTGAGAATCAAGGCGGTCAGATGGAGAATCAATTTGTACGGCCACAGAGTTGCTGCCGTGAAAGAAGCGCATGCTTTAGCACCTTTGACGCCCGAGATACCCTCCGCATCCTTGCCAAGCACGAAGAAGACATCCTTCATGTACTCAAGGTTATGGGATATCAGCGTGTCATACATATCTGTAGCCTTTCGGGCAGTGTCCTCGTTGGTCCATACATCGATAGACCTTGTGATAGTAAAGTCGCAGTCGATTTTCTCCTTTTCAACCAAGGACTTCATGGCGCGGATATGTGCAATTTCAAATTCCGTCACCTCCAAGGCGCGTTCAACTCCTGCTCGGTCGATGAGCCTGGTCATAGGGGTGTACATGTCAGGCCTTAGGTGGCCACCATTTCGTCCTGTCGCACCCGAACAGACACCCCGTGCTTCCAGGATTGTGATGGAGAGTTTCTTGTCACTGGCCTCCCCTTTGACCAAATGGTAAGCTGTGCTAATTCCTGCATATCCGGCGCCTATGATGACGACATCACTCGACACCGGGAGCTCCTCTGTGGTTCGATGATCGTGCAGTTCGTGAATGTCTCGATGCCAAAATGGTACAGTTGCATTTTCGACAGGCTGCCGGAGTGTATTGGATGAGTTGTTTGGAGACATGGTGGGCGAAGTGGGATTGATCCCTGCTGTTTGGACTCAGAATTTCCACAAGTTGATGGGATAGGCTACTTAATAATGGCCTTCCTTGTCAAATGTCGATTACCAATCCTAATCGGGGTCTCAGTTGAGCATTAATTAATGGCGGGGGTTTCAGTTCTTGATCATCATTCGATGATAACCTCGGACTTGGAGCGAACGAGAACGAACTCGGACATTTCAATGTTTAATAACGACTGATCAACGCCGTGAAACACCGTGAAACGACGTGTCCTGCCCTTTACACCCGCAATCCCTGTCGCGCCCGGCGTAGCCCACTCCGGCAGACCAAAATTTACTCCGAACTGACTCCGGGCTATCTTATCAGTGAGCCAATTAGCAAGACACGATATTGCAAACTGGCCTTTTAGCGTATACAAGACCGAGGGATTGGAAATGTCAATCTGTAAAGCTTGCTTAATACGGAAATGGTGGATTTATTTGTTCAAGCCAGCCATTCTGAGTCCAATCAACGGTGTTCAGCCAATCCATATCATTGAATGCGCTCATCTCAGGATCAATGTCATAGTCTCTGCCCGTCATGGGATGTATGTTTTGCCCTGGAGACTGCTGATGTTGGTGACACTGTCTCTGGGGCTGCTGTTCGCTTGGCATCTCTTGTGTTTGCATGCCCCATGACGACTCCAAAGAATCAAATACAGCGTCGATTATTCTCTGTAGGACTGTCTTGAACTTCTTGCTAAGCTGCGCATTGTTGTCGGTAGGCCGTATCCAGTCAAGTAAGGCCCTGAACATAACTAGATTTTGGACGACTTCCGACCGTGGGAATCGAATGCAGTTGCGACAGGCGGTGGTCAATGAAAGCTCGCTTTGCGTGGCAGGCGGTACTAGATTACTTGCTCGGAGAAGCTCCACGCATAAAATTCCCGCACAGGGCATTCCGTATGATACTGCCTAGATAAATATCAGTTACTATTGTATTCCCTTTTAGAATAATCGGCTAGGCTCGCCATAGACTTACAATCCAGTCAAAGGCATGGTGGAATTCATGTAGCTGATCGCGACCAAGCCAGAGAGACAGGATCACCGAAATTGTCTCTTGGGCGATATCGAACAAGTCTTGGTTACCACTGAATTGTTGGGACACAAGAAGGCGCTGAAGGAGGAACTGACATTGCAAGACATCAAGATGTATGCGGGTGATAATGTAGACTTCGTGAGGATTCCGTTCATGGAATCGTGAGCTTGACTGCGGGGGCCATTCAGAGTTCCCTTGATACTGAACGTGCGGAGGATATGAAGCAACTACCTTCCGCAGCTGACCTTGTAGGTCTCTGCCAAAATGTTCTTGTTAGCACAATGTATGCAATATTGCATCCGAATAACGCACTCTACCTGCGATTTGGTGAACTTCGAATTGACACTAAGAGTTAATTCCAATATTCCCTCCCGGATAGGACTAAGCATAGCCACTGCCCGAAGCCAGGTCGTTGCGAATATTTGACCATTTGCGTTCCAACCATTCGAGTCAAGCTTCGCAATGGCCACGGCCAGCCTTTCTCGGCCCCCATATACATCTTCCTCGCATAAATCGAGTGGGAGAGGGCAGTGACAGTAACGGTTACTGAGCATAGGTGGTCGCGCGTTGAACAAACTGTGACTTTTGTCGTAGTAATACATTGATGAAGCGAGTGATGCTCGGTGTTGAGAAAATGGCGTGGTTTCCTTGGTAGGAGTGAGGCGGTGCAATCCTGCGGTTATAAAAGCACTGCGGACAGTCCCATAGTCGACTCGTACACGGTCACCTATGCTTAAATGAGCTCGATTCTATAATGCCAGGCTGTATCCTGATGTTTGCGACTCACTCTCGTCACTGATGAGTATGCTTTGTAGTCTGGTGCTATTCTTCATGCAGATAACCATGGTATCACTGATCTCAAAGTTCCCTTCGCAAAGCCTTACACAGGCAGCAGCACACTCTCTCATCTTCTCCGCAGCAGTGTTGCGATTACGCCCATACTGCTCGGGTAGATCAAATACTGGGTCCCACTCTTGTTTGCATCTGAATGCAATTCCAGCCCAGCTGAAGAGGATCCCGATCATTTCCCATCGCAGATGAGGTCCACCAAACCAGTTCATCCAGGAAGCATGGTCGGAATTGCTTTGGGCATCGCAGTCAGGTGTTGAATGAGGCCTTTTGTGGTTCTCAAATAAATCATTTACCATTCTCAATACAGATTCCCGCGTCCGGGGTTCACCTAGCTCACTGCCGTATTCTGTCCATACTTGTTTCAAGCATTGCTGGATCATGGTCGGCGACAGCCATACATCATAGATATGATGAATTCCTGTCATCAACATCTCACATGTACGAGCAGTGGGGAAGTTGAGCAGTGTTTGGGCAGCCAACTCCACGCGAGGCCTGGCCATTACCTCAGGCTCTCGGCCTAACTCGTGGTGGTCGGAGTTGGCATCAAGCATCACTGCGCCAAAGCTATCTTGGTTTTCAACAAATACAGCAGAGAAGCGAGTCGTCTCGTGTTGGCCCAGATGCTCTTGAAATAGCATGTTCCGTTTTGATGTGCTAGAACGGGCTGTTACCCCCGAACTCGCAGCGGGGCTCGGGTCCCCATGGGGAAGAGAGACTCCTGCCCCGACCGAGGATTCACTGGGAAGGTGGAAGGTGGTGGAGACATTTTGAGTCGTTAGTAGGTTGGAGGGCAGAGTTGAGTCGAAGTGCAGGGGTGTGTAGGAGGTCGGAGGGCGGCGTTTGGTCATAGGAGCAGGGTGATAAATGCAGTTCAGGCTGCGCAGGACACAACGCGAACACTTGGGACTTGCATGATCACAGCGAATCTTGGCCTTGCGACATGGTTCGCAAGCTTGCGGTTGGCCATTATGACGTTTTCTTGGTTCTGCGAGCATCGTGTCTCCTCGCAACAAGCGTAGTTTCCTAGTTCCCCTGATTGCTTACTAGCTCAGTGGTCCACTCAAAAAAAAAGACATTTCTGAGATGATGGTAAAGCACAACTGTCATATTAAGGGCAAAATAAACCGCTTTGATAGCAGAGACCACCAGCAACTCAAGACCAATAGGTGAAATGAGTGCCTACACCGATGCTCTATCGCAGATAGGGACCTCGGGAGATTGACGTCCTTCGGAAGCCAATCACCTTGTCCGTACAATATTACCAAATTACGTATCAATACAGTGGTTTTCCTAGCAGTGACTGTGTTACATTGGGTCTCTGTACAAAGCGAATACACATAGTAGACTCTTGGCGATCGATCTCCATCTTCTGGAAAACCCAAGCGGCTAATCTAAAAAATGGGGTCGGCACTGCACGGTAATCGAACTTCGGGAATACCTAGGTACCTTGTAACAGAAACATGAAGTCCAAGATAGTGGATGACGTAATCAACGAGGTCGACATTGTCTTCATATTGATAAACCCATTCCTAGAACGAGGTACCTGATGCCATTCTCACGTGACATCACTGCAAACATTGTAATATAACGTCCGTGTAGGAAATAGTAATAGTAGGGGAGGAATGATTTTAATCAAAAGTTGAAAGGGAATGGCAAGCTATACGGTGATACCCACATGCTAGTCAAATTTAGATACGCTAGGCTATACGAAATCCTAGTGTGGATTAGTATGATGTGTGCTTGGCTGCCACGCTAAGACATTCGGCATAAAATCAAGCCGATGTGTTGCATGGTATACTCCGTAATGAAATGTTGGGTTCTTGTCAAAGTATCTTATCTACCAGCCTAAGCTCCCGATCTGGTTGGGGGAAGTGATGCTCTTCCCACTTGAGACTCGGAGCATTCATCGACGATAGTGTAATGATGATATTGCTAGGCTATGAACAGCCTGGCATTGGATACCGTGGATCAAAGTTCATACATGAAAAGATCGTTGTGCAATTTTTAGGCCGTTTTGGCTATGCTATAGCTACAACACCAACAAGGCGGGAAATATTTACATAAAAGACAGCAAAAAAAGCTGCGTCACAAGACTGCATAAGCAGCTTACTACAGTTTTATTGTCTCTCATAAAGACATGAAAAATGGAGACGTCTGTTTTACCGAATTCCACTCATTTCCTCCGAGGGCTTCTTTGGCGTCGGAGATCGGCCCCAAGATGTCCGAATATGACCGGCTAGCCGAATAGGGAAAATTCAACACTTTTTTTTAAAGAAAGGGCTTCAGCTTTCATTAGTTTAATTAGCCTCAATTCCGAGGTTAGTTTACGTTTGTCGACATAAATCTTAAGCTCTATATATTCTTCATCTCAAACTCGCCTTCAAATTACAAAACATGACACCCCGTTCATTACCCCTGAACGGGACCAACCAAACCCCAAAAGAAGACACTCTTAGGCGCAGGAATATCCATGACTCGCAACCCAAGACAATTGGAAATGGTCATACAAGCCCATCAAATTCAACCCCGAAGCCAACCAAACGGGGCTCGCTTCTCCGTCACTGCAGGGATTTTGCGGGTAAGCACACCTGGACAATTCCACTAGGTCTCGTGCTGGCCTTCCTTTCACTATATGCGCTCAACCCGACCGAGTCAAACCCAATCTCTCATTTCATATTCCTCTCTTACAAAGAGAATTCCCTAAATGACGACCCAAATACCCCTACCCACTATGGTAAGGGTCTGTGGGACATCGCATTCGTGTCATTCTACGTGATCGTGCTATCCTTCACGCGCGAATTCATCATGCAAGAAATCCTTCGCCCTCTAGCAGCCTCGCGCATCAAGTCGCGGAGAAAGCAGGCCCGCTTCATGGAGCAGGCATACACCGCGATGTACTTTTCAGTCCTCGGTCCCGCGGGGTTGTATGTCATGCGCCAGACGCCGGTCTGGTACTTCAACACGCGTGGCATGTACGAACTCTTCCCGCACAGGACCCATGCCGCTGAGTTCAAGTTTTATTACTTGTTCGAGGCGGCTTATTGGGCGCAGCAGGCTATCGTTATGCTACTGGGAATGGAACAGCGGCGAAAGGACTTTATGGAGCTTGTTGCGCATCATATTGTGACATTGGCACTTATTGCGCTCAGCTATCGCTTTCACTTTACGTACATGGGCATCGCTGTTTATATCACGCATGATATAAGTGATTTCTTCCTTGCCGTAAGTTGCATGTCGCCCGCCTAAACCTATTCTTCTGGTTCCAAGGCAACCCGAAATCTTCAGGGCACCCATTGACAATTCCCCTAGCTTTCAAAATCCCTTCATTACATAGCCCCAGACATAATGATGCCCTTCTACGCAGCCTCGGTCGGTGCATGGGTATATCTCCGCCATGTACTAAACCTTCGGATTCTTTATTCCCTTCTTACTGAGTTCCAAACTGTCGGGCCCTACGAGCTCAACTGGGAAACCCAACAGTACAAGTGCTGGATCTCAAACATCATCACATTCGGACTGCTCGCTGTACTCCAGGCTCTCAATCTATTCTGGTTGTACTGTCTGTTGCGCAGCGCTGTAAAATTCCTCGTGACGGGCGAGAAAAAGGACGATCGCTCTGAGCCAGATGAGTCTGAGATTGAGCAAGATGAACTCAAGGTTGCTGGGAGGATTAATGGCCATACTTCGTTGAATGGCAGTGCATTGCCCAATGGCAAGTCCCAGCATGCCACCATTGATGTTTGTATCTCTGTTAAGGCTAATGGAATTCCCTAATGGTACTCACGTGGCTTCCTGGTCCTTCCTTTGCGTGCATCGCACTGTGAAAAGCATCAGGTTGCCTTCACCACGCATTGACTTCGCTGTTCAACGATTACGAACGGAAATGTTTGCTTGGTCTTTTTAACCTTTCATGTTGTGCGATGTATCATGTCGATTCAATTTAATGTCTTGTGTTTCTCTGTTTGACTCTTGCTGTTGCGGGCTTGCTGTGTCTCAGTTCGTGCGATTAAATGTACCATACTACGATGTATTCGAATACGTTAATGATAATGTATACCTGAACGGGAATTTGATCAATGCCAATCACATAGATACCATGTCAATTGGTGCAGAAATTATATATGCTCGTTGCTCGCGCTGTAGATCATGAGCAAGACAATTTGAACATCCAACAAACCTCCGGAGCTATGTGCAAAAGTAGGATCTACAAAAGGAGATTCAAACAAGGTTTATCACAACAGAATCAAGAAAAGCGCAGTCCCTTGCTGGGATCCCACGTTCCCGGCTGAGGGGCACGGGTGGACTGGCTCGGGGCTGGTCCAGCTCCTGTGCTGGGAATACCATTCGGAGGGGCAGCGGCGGATCCGAACCGAATCCCCATTTCAGGGGCCCACATACCCGGCAAACCCCCAGGCATGCTCGGCGTGGAAACTGGTGGCGGGGCTATGGGTGCGCGTACCGGTTGGGGTGCCGTGAGAGGGGGTGCTGTATCAGCTGGTCGTACGGTGTGGACGGGTGGGGGTGGCTGTGATGGCGCCTGGACAGGCTGCACAGCTGAGTAGGCGGAGGGAGGGTGATGGGCTTGAGCTGATTCCTGAGGTTGTTGGCGCAGGCGTGGCTGAGAAATATGCAGTGAGGCCATCGCTGTGGCGTTGGAGATATCTCTAGTTTCGGGGAATTCAATGTCAGCGATTATCTGTGAGTTTGGTAATGGGTAATAACGCATACGCTTCTAGCTGGCTTGCCTCCATCCGACGCTGGTGGACAAAAGCCTTCGCGTCCTCGCGGAATCGAGCTACAATCTTTGCAAGGTCATTGTAAAACTTTCTCCCAACATCGAGGTTGGAAATGATCTCCTTATACTTCAGGTATCCATTTTCCAGATCCTGCAGTGCCGCTTCTCGTTCCTTTGTCGACGCGTCACCCGTATGAGACCCAGTGAATGCCCGGTTAGCTTCTCGGACCTGGTCTGAAAGGTGATCTTGCTCTCTCCGCTCTTGGGCCAACATCTCACGGTCCGAATCATAGAGCTTCAGCTGCTCCTCGAACAGATCCTCGAACTGGCTTGCCTGGATAGGCTGCATGGGGAATTCCCGCTCCAGGCGAGCTGTTTGTTTCAAAAGTGCCGGGTCTAAATGCAAAAGATTAGCAGATTTCAAGACCAAGAATAAAGAAAACACATACGAATATCATCCGCGCGAGCTTTCTCCTTCAAGGCTTGAATTCGCCGTCTCCGCCGATTCTCCATTCGGGTGACCTCGCTCAAACAGCCGCGCAACCGGTTAGACTCGCGCTCAACTTCTGGTGGAATCACAACCCTCCGGCTACTAGGCACAAAGGATTCCAAGTCCCGATTCGTGCCAGTTAGAACGATAAAGACAGGTCTTGAATCTCGCAGCTTGCGCTGAACGAGGTCATCACTGCCCTGGGCGGAGGTGAAATAGCCGTCAATTTCGGTCAAACTCCTGTAGAGCTTAGGTGCGGCGGATTCCGAGGTCCCGCGGGTCCAGCGATCCGTGCCGTATTTATGGCGAGCTGCAATGTCCTCGGCCTTCTCAGCCGAGAGAAGCTCAACACCTTCATTATATACAGACAAATCATTGCCCTTGATTCTGGCGGTGTCTTCGATTGACCGGTGTAAGCGATTCAGGCCATCTTGTTGGCGCATTTCCTCTGCATGCGACACAAGTGTTGGCGGGAGACCTAATGGTTTTTCGAGCGCTTGCAAAGAACCTGGCAAATTGAGCGATGAAAGCAAGCTTCAGCCAATTGTTAGCAAATTGTCCCTCAAGAATATTGGTATTTCCTTTGAATACATACTCTCGCAACTTGTCAGTCATGGACTCCAGCTCTCCAATGAGAGTATCATTGACCAGCCGGTCTCGACGATCAGTATAAATACTGGCCGCAATGTGAACTGCATATGGGACCAACTTTGAGAACAGCGGTTGCCCCAACGGTCCATTATCACCAAGCATAGAGATCGCATCCGTAACCTGCGAAGGTGCTTTGGCAAGAACCATGCTGGCACGCTCGATAGACTTGAGCTCAGACTTGGGCGGCACAGGGTTGATATAGATTATGTCATTATCCTTCTCGGCGCGCTTGAGGTCTTCCGCGACACGGCTCTTCAATCCAGTCAAGTCACCTAGTACAGTGCGATTAATCCACCGTTGCTCTTTTAAACCTTCGCTAACACATATTAAACAATCACGCAGGCGAGCAACCTCTTCTCCATACTTGCGTTTCTCCAGGCAGTCAAGCGCCTGTCGGAACTGGGCTGCTGCTGCAAAGTGATGATGCTTTGCAGTCATGTGGTGGATCCAGTCCGTGCTGATTGCATTAGACTTGACAGCCAAGTCGCCTGCATCGCCGTAGAAGTCAGACACCTTTGCTGCCAGTTTCGCGATAGATACATCTTTCAGTCCATCTTTGACAGCTTTCTGCCAGAAACACTCTTGGCCCTGTCCAAGCAAAAGAAGTTCCAAACTCTGTAGTGTCATTTCGTCCATATCCTCTGGCGGCGATGTTCGAAGGTCTGGGATGATATCGGTTCGAAGATGGCTCAACACTCCAGCCGCGGAGCAGAGGTAGTTACATGCTTGCTTGAGTCCATCTGCGGTAGTCCGGTTGGTCGCATATGCAAGCTGGGAGTATAATGCAGCGAGATTGAATATGACATTCGCTAGTTCGAAGCGCAGGTTGTTTTGTGAGACTAAAAGTCAAGATTTATTCTCATTAGGCTCAAATCCAGCAAATCGGACCCACGCGGTGTGACACCAAGAAACCAACTCACCTGGCCGCGAAGCATTGAAGCCAAAAGCTGGATACCACGAAAAATCCACTCCGACCTATACCATGCCGACCGTCAGCTTCCAATACCAAACCAAAAAGCCAGGACCTAGAAAGAACGGCGCACATCAATTGGAAACTTTCCACTCAGCCATTTCAGCTGAGCCGCGTATGTGACCAAGCGGCTGATACCACTAAAATGTGGTTCCTGTACATTGACAGCCTCAGATCTTAGACGATCAATGATCATCAGATCCTCAGCAAACATATCCGGGCGCTGGTCATATTTGGAAGAGATGTACTGAGTGAGTGCTTCGGAAAGCGAAACGGTATGGGAGCGCCGGAATGGGAGTTGAAGGATATTACTATAGGAATGAAACAGATGGACAAGTCATTAGAATTCCTCTCTTCTCACACACTGTTGGGGGTACTCACGACGCCATTGTCGCTCGAGGCGGGGTGTTGAAGTCTCCGTTTGTTTTGACGGCTGGGAAGTTCAACCCCACCGGGCAACGGGATTGATGACGTTTGATGGCCTGAGGCATCAATTCGGTACTTCCATCGACACTTGGCTAAGAGCAGTCTTTATTCGACACACACCCCTCCCATTTAGCGTATACCAAAAGTTTGGAAGTGACTCATTTCACCTTTCTAGTTTGTCTTCAACCCGATGTTAGGAAAGTTATATGCAATATAACACCCTGATATCCTTTTTGATGGGGCTTCAAAATGTCTGTTTTGGGAGTCTTTGGGAATTCTTTCTTCTCTATATTATAGCTAGAAGAATAATCATTAGCTGTAAAAGTGCCACCGGTAATGGGAATAGTAGCACCAGTGGGCGGACTAGACATGTCAGGCTCATCACTCTACGATGTGCAATATACGAATGTAGTATAAAGCCTAAACCGTACAGAAGACTTTTCCATGCATGACCAGGGATCAATTAGGATCCCCACCCGGCTTCTTGATACAAATACGAGGCCCACTATTCCCAGGGGCAGTTCTCTACATTGCAAAATGGGATGGAGCGAAGTTCGCAAACCAGTACTCCGTACAGACCACCCACGGTGATCGGGTGAAAATAAGCATAATGGTGATTGATGTTCTAGATCGAATTTGTAGAGACTTACTTGTAGGAACTGGGAAACTTGAACCGTTTTCGTAAAGCTACTGGATATTGCTTCTCGCACTTGTTTGAAATTTGACAAATGAAATCGATTCGAAGCCCGAAACCAGTTCAGTCTCTTCATACATGGAACCGAGGCTTTATTTATAAACTTCTCTTTCACCCTGTAGATAAAAAGCCCCCTCACCGTAGATTTACATGTGTAAATAGAATCATAGAGAGAATGAGGTAGAAACTACTCCGTAGATTTTCTCGGATTCCTTTGACTGAAACTAGCCTTAATTAGAAAGCCATACTATAATACGGTATACTGCAGTATCTATACAGAAACTAGTGATAAATAGGGAAAACTGTATTCACAGCGCTAGTCTCAATACCGTAGGAGTTCGGGATTCTTGGCATGCAAGAAGTGTATGGCGTATGCACAACGCCAGGTTTGGGTTAGCGTTTAAAAGAACCCCCAATGCCACGATGATTACTCGGAATTAACTAGAATGCTGAACACCATATTTATCAACGGTCGTTTTATAAAGAACAATCCCGCTCTCTCTATATCCAATCACAGGAGCCAAGATGGCACAAAAAGAGTCAGCGACTTTATATTCAAGATGTAGGTAGCTTAGCGCTTCTTCTCAAAGTAGCCATCAGAGGCATCAAGGGCGTAAGCAGCAGCCCGAGCATCAGGGGTCGGGGTCACAGTAGGCAGAGCGCCAGCAACATTATCACTGCCACTAGTAGTCTCAGCAGGAGGAGCAGAGTGGCTGACGCAAATTGTGATGTGTCCCACAAGAACATCGGCGAGGGAATCGCCCAGCTTAGACATAGAGACCACGGCGGAGTAGCCGTCCACATTTGCAATGGAGTAAAGTGAGTCCTGGGAGTTGGTGGTACGGTTCAGAGTCGAAAGGTGATCATTGTAGGAGGCGAGCTGGTAAACCGAGTTGATGAGGTCTTCGTCGAGGAACAGTTGGTACAGGTATTGTACGCCAGAATTACTGTAGCTGGTATCCTTGCACGTCGCGTTGGTCTGAACGGTGACGTGGATATGGTTTTTTTGAGACCCCCAAAAGACTCCCTGAAAAATCCTCCAGAAAACCCCGCTATGATATATGTAGTTCAATGGTTGATCAGGATCCACGCCCGGGTTCTGGATGGACTAAACTGCTCATTCGCGTGTTGGATCGAATATAGATGAAAGCGATCAAGCTCCATGTCTCATAATAGGCTTGTCACAGCAGCAATGCAAACCATGAGGAATCTGTCCATCATATCTGTGAGATTAGCAGATCAGACGTCAAGAGCAAACGGCGGTAATGATAATAAACTTCTATTTGTGATAGAAGTGGATTATAGTCAATCTAGCTCGGTGCTAATATCTGGTACGGTCACTTCTCCCTGTCATCTCCACCCAGGCCAAGCGCCGCTAATGTGGCTACAAACGCCCCAATCTCATGGGATATTCCCTCATAGACCTCCGAGGTAGTAATATCAAGACATCGGCGTTCTGAGCCGGCCAGATCATGATGCCAAGCTGTTAGACAAACAGGGGGCGCCTTGTGCCAGACAGGGCCAAACGGATATAGAGGTGCAGGACGATTCAGGTGCTCCAACAAGGCCTATTTATCGGTACGACATACCTTTTGGGCTCTTCGATAAGCTTTTTTGGGCACTATCGAGATCTAAGTTTGATCCCTGCAAACGCAACCTGGTTGCCAGGCCTCCCCTGTCCTATAGGTAGCCACGTCCCCCGCTTCAAGAGAGCTATCGTGCCGCCTTTCGCCATCTATCCTAATTTGTTCTGCCATTCTCTAATTTGTTCTGCCTCCAATTTGGCTCAAAACTAGTCCTGTTGTGACAGCTCATAGCGTCGACCACACACCCATACTGCCATGTCCGCAGGTCATCGTGCGTTACCCTGCTTAGTAGCTTGAGAATGCATCTGACTTACTGTCCACTAGCTTATCACCGCCTTGAAGTGCCTGCTGAAGTACCATTCGAGCTGAGGCCTTCGCCAGGCAAAGGATGGGGTGCTTTCGCCACAAGACGCATTGACCGAGGAGCCCTAATTTTGAGCGAAAAGCCAACCTTCATTATCCGGAGGTCGCATACCGAAATCACGGATTACCATATTGCTATGGCGTTTCAGCAATTATCTCCAGGCCAAAAAGCACAGTTTTTAATCCTTCGCGACAATGGAGCAAGTTGTTTCACAAGCTTGAATGAAGCTTTCGCTAAAAACTCGTTCAACATCAATTCAAACCTCGACGAGCCCGAAAGCCATGGCCTTTTCCCCCTTCACTCGCGCTTCAACCATTCTTGTTTACCCAACTCGAAGGTTCCAACTGTTAGTGGAGAGGTCATTTCAAGCTTCGCAACCAGGGACATAGATGTTGGTGAGGAAATCAATTTCTGTTACAATACAGATTTTGAATGCAGGACTAGATATGAGCGTCATCAAGCCCTACGTTTTACCTGCGATTGCATGGCGTGTCTACCCGGCACTCCTTTCCAACGACTTAGCGACATGCGAAGGCGATTGATTCGAGGTCTCCAATACCTTGCGCGTGGCGTGGACTTGGATGGGCAGAGACAAAGTTCACATTCTATTATTGTCGACTCTACAATGAAGTTTGTCGCCGAAACTTTCAGCATCACTCTTTCATCTAGATTTATTTATGCACTCCTGTCAATTTTTTTTCTCGAAGAAGAGGGATTGCTAGATGATTTTTTGGACGCAAGGTTAAAACCGAGCTTAACCCAAACAGTGCAATTGTTCAAGTCGGAAAGCAACCAGAGCATTGTTGACCTGGCTATGAAACAGAACACCTGGGTAAAAAAGTTGGAAGTGGCACTTCGACTATATGGCCGAGAAGATGCCGCCGATTATGAAGTTACCCTAGCGCTGCGAAGATTGCGCTCATTTGTCTGATATCTTTCCTTTCCTAGAAATACACTTCAAGTTTGATTATCCATTCTGCTATTTGCTGAAAATCGAGCTTCAAGCTCATCCATTTATGTATGTGGATAATAAATACGAGAAAATACCTCAATGTTCACAACGCACGATGGCAAAGAAAATGTTCAACGGTGGACCCCCATTTCATCTCCACAATATTGCTGTGGCCGTATCAACGGGCGGTTTACTGCGGTAGCTCATCGATGTGCATTCTAATATATTCGAAAATGCTGAGCAGGATCATGTTGTTGATGCCGGTCCGGATAAGAATGATGGATAGACCCTTGTACATGCTGGACTTGGCGACAGCTTGTGAGGCCTCCCCAATCTCGCTGGATTTTCCTAGCAGAACACTCTGTGCACGAGTCTTGCGCGTATCGAGGGGATAAGTCTATGAGTCACGTTAGTTTATGTTCGTCACAAAACGGTGTATTGGTCTGATCACATACGCAGAACCAGGGTACAGTGCTGCAAATGGCACCGGCAATCATAGGGGCCCCAAAGGGGTTCTTGTCCTGACCCAACTCCTTGGCTGCTACTTGCTTCACAGTCTCGTAAACACTGAAGTACAATCCTGAGCCCACAGTGTCGCGCAACGCATGCAGGCGGAAACCGGTGTAAAGGCCCCAGAATCCATGTCGTACATATATCTGCTTGATGGCTTGGACGGTCCCCAATCTGGGCTTGTGACGCAGAGATTGGTCTCGGGCTGCGTCTGGTGCAGCCATCGCGCGGTTCGACACTAGAACAGAGGTTTGGACAACATTCTTCGCCAACTCGAAGGGGCCTGTTTCAATGTCAGCTTGTCTCCTCTCGCTATTTCATGTGATCAAGATTAACATACAAGCAATAGGCGATGCCACCAAGCCAGCGACGAGGCCTGCGGTAGTGAAAGTAAGAATACCCGTCACGGTTGGCGTGCTTCCTGGCTTTTTGTAATGATCCAAAGGGTTGGAACCAGTTACGCGTTCGACGTTATCAGCGATTATGTCCTTGAAGGCATTATACACGGTAAAGTTGACGACACGGACTACCGTGACACTCGCCAAGGGTGGAAGCGCGCCTGTGTGACGGTCAGTCGATCCCTCAGCTACCGACTCATGGGTACCGGCTCACCAGCAACATATCCCCGAGGCCCTTCGGTGCGCCACAGATAGCGAACACACTGCCATATGTTCTTGAAGTTATGTCTTTCCAATCAGTTAGCATGCTAGTTCTCATTATCCAAGGTCACGTGGAATATTCACGTCTGCATCCGAGTCTTGACGTTCTCCAAAGGGGTCTGCCCAGCGAATTACAACGAATTAGCGTTGTTCACACCCATACGATAGTGAAAAATGAAGGGTGAGGATTTCAGGCAAAGTCCCGCGGAATCAGGCACTCACCACCGCCAGCGTCGCGCAAATGGTCGACGCCCCCGAAGCCACCTGGGTTTTGTACTTTTTGAGCAGTCTGTTGCGTGTGGCCTCATCCATATTCCAAGATTTGCGGTCTGGCATGCTGGCGGTTCTTGTGTGGTGAGTTGACGCGGGTAATGGCGCATGTTCAGAATTGTTATCACTGGTCATTCCTAAACGTTCTCCATTGGCGGCGAGGAATGGCTATAGTAATATCTCTCCGGTCGTAGCAGAACGTGGGATTCTGCACAGACTCTTATACTTGCAGGCTGGGGAACCCGATGGAACGCAAAGCGGTCTCTCAGAATTCGAGTAGACCGTTCAGCGTCCCACAATTGTCCATTAAACGGGTCCGACCAACCCAATTATATCTTCGGTCTGTTGGAAGGTATCCCGGAAGACTCTCGCAGTGTAGATTGGCGCGTTTAGATCCGTCTTTGCAGATTATAAGGATAGGTTCAATATTGGTGGCCGAGACAACTATGGCCACGGCAAGGATGCGACCCCGCGATCACGAATGATTTAGGAGGTGTAGTGCGGGATTGAGCGGTTCAAGTAATAATCTGGGAGAGTCCCCCTGTTCCAGACAGTCAAGATGTTCTTGCCCAAAATGCGTCGTCTATAGCAATGGATTCCTAACAGTGAACGGGAGCTGTGGGAAGATGAAGACGACCATTAGTGTCAATTTGCTTTTCTCGCAGTTCTTGACAGCAGAACTTAACAGATTCTGAGTTTCTCTGTTTGATGAGGACAACTTACTGGCGATTTTCCCACCGTATCTCACCAAATAGAAGTTGAGCAAATGCTCCATAAAGAATGAGAAGAAGGGAGTGCAGTAAAATGGTATGTGGACCGAGCTTAACTTAGGCGCCCAAAGCGGTTTAGGGCCAAACAGAGTGACGTCTTCGTGAACAGCAGTGAATAACAGTGGACATGATTAGTTTGAAATTCGCTATGGAAATGGTCTTGTCTGATTTAAAGGCCCTGATCGTATTTTATCGGGGAATCAATCACACTATCTCCAATATTGGCATCCCCGTGGCACATCTGCCGGTCGCATTCTGATCATGTTGTGCTAACCTTCTATGCATTTTGTGTAGAGACAGAAAGAATACTTTATGGGGTATGGAGTATGCAAAGCAGACGTTAGAAGCTGATCATAGAAGGCTAGACCACGGATCATGGTAATAACAACTCCGTACTCTGTACTTTTTACTATATATCTGTGGAGGACAACACTCCGGACCAGGTAGGGTCCCACGCAGGTATTGGGCTCTTAATTACCACCCACCAATTAATCGCATCCATTAAAACAGTACAGAGTAAAATGATTTTGAACTAGGTTCCAGACTCAAATCAAAATCACTTCGTGTGATTGGGAGAGGCTACAGATTATTGAGCAATCCAGTATTCCAGTCAGGAAGCTTCCTTGGGTAGTCCCGACCCTGAACTCCAGACAGAGTAGGGAGTAGAGTGTAGCTGTTTAAATAAGGGGTATTTTCCTCATGCCACTGTAGTGGACCGCCAGACAAACTGTTCTCTGTAGAAACGGTATCATCGTAAGAAGCAGTATGGCACGGAAGATGGCTGAGGGCACAAATAACCATTGCCTCCTTGAGAGGATTGGAAGGATGGCTGGAACGCGGCTCATAAAAGGATGCCTGTTTCCAACTGTGCTACCAGATCAACTGGACAATGAATCGTTCAAGGGGTTGATTGCACAGAGTAAACACCTTGTGATTATCTCTTGTACGTCCCGGCCTCTTTTCATGTGAGACCCAATCAATTCACGAACATGTGGTTTTCTTTTCTTTTGCAAGCCTTCTTTAGAGTATAGTATTGATGTTCAAATCAACAATCTCAACATCTGTGGATGTGACAAGGTTGATTATGTGAATAAAAATTGTGCAGTGCCGTTGGTTCCTCGGGACCTCGGTCTCTCCCCCGCAACTTCATGTTGAGCTCTCCCCACATACCCGGGGCCGATTCGTATTTATAATGCCTTGCTTCTCGAGCTAGACCTACAACTTACAATAAATACATTTTACATTTAACTCTAACAATAATTCAACTCACATCTACACCATGGGAAAGAAGCTAGGAACTCCCGCCTATGTCCTAGGCGTTGGCATGACCAAGTTCATCAAGCCACGCGGCAAGGTCGACTACCATGAGCTGGGCTATGAGGCCGGCATCAAAGCCATGCTCGACGCGAAAATTAACTACGACGATGTTGACCAGGGTGTTGCATGCTACGTCTATGGCGACAGCACATGCGGCCAGCGCGTCTTCTACCAGTTCGGCCAGACCAGCATCCCTATATACAACGTCAACAACAATTGTTCAACAGGCTCGACTGGCCTTGCCATGGCCCGCACTATGGTTTCCCACGGTGCTGCAGATTGTGTGCTGGTCGTCGGCTTCGAGAAGATGAACCCCGGTAGCTTGCAATCCATGTACAACGATCGCGAGAACCCAACGGGACTGTTGGGAAAGATGATGGCCGAAACTCGGGGTGTGACGAACGCGCCCGGTGCCGCACAGATGTTTGGAAACGCGGGTTTAGAATACAAGGAGAAGTGCGCAACCTTTCGAGGCATATCAACTCATGGCAAGAAGGGGGTGATGCTAACAGGTAGAAATTAGGTACGGTGCTAAGAACGAGGACTTCGCTGAGATCGCCCGCATCAAACACGAGCACTCCAAGCGGAACCCCTACTCGCAATTTCAAGACGAATACACCCTTGAGCAGATCATGAAGGCACCCATGATTCACGAGCCTCTGACCAAGCTGCAGTGCTGCCCAACCTCGGATGGCGGTGCCGCTGCTGTTATTGTCTCGCAGGACTTCCTCGATGCGCGACCCCACCTGAAGGAACATGCCATTCTCATCGCCGGCCAGTGCCTTGCCACCGATACCGACACAATCTATAGCAAGAGCTCCATTGACCTGATCGGTTTCGGCATGTCGCGTAAGGCGTGTCGCATTGCCGCGGCCGAGGCCGGCGTGAATGTCAAGGATATCAAGGTCTGCGAGCTACACGATTGCTTCTCGGCCAATGAGATGATAACTATTGATGCGCTGGAGCTGTGTGAGCCCGGGCAGGCTCATGAGATGGTCCGCCGTGGCGATATCACGTACGGCGGAAAGATGGTTATCAACCCATCCGGCGGTCTCATCTCCAAGGGTCACCCGCTTGGTGCTACAGGTATTGCTCAATGTGCTGAGCTGGTCTGGCACCTGCGTGGCTGGGCAAATAACCGCCTGGTTGACGGTACTTCCGCAGCACTGCAACATAACCTTGGTCTGGGTGGTGCCGTTGTCGTGACTGTCTACAAGCGCACTGATGGCAAGGTCGCCGCCGCTGTGCCTTCGGACGTTGTTGGCAAGATCAACGGTCTCGGCTACAACCCAGCTGTGGAGGCCAAGGGATTTACTGCCGAGCAGGCCAAGTCCGTCGTGAGCAAGAAGCACAGCTCTCAGTATGCCCTATCAGATACCCAAGAGCGGGTCCTTGCGAGATTCTAGAGGCACAGGTAAACATTATTTTAGTTCAACAATTTGTACATAACTCTATCAACCAAACATGAAATTACATGGTATCCTATTTTTCTCACAATGCATCCCAACATATCCCAATCTAAATGCCCAAAATGCTCAATATCCGTTCTATAAACAAGTTTCACAAACCATCACTGAGAGAAATCATCATGAATGCGTCTTCTCCCAATCCTCAGGGAGCTTGAAGTTATTCGGCACAGTGTACTGCCCTTCACAGCTCCCCGGACCCCGACACTTCAGATCACACTTGCCATACAACCGACAATAGCACTCGGAAGCATCAGGACAGGAATTGCGATTCAACTGGTCAAGTTCAATGCCTCCATTATCCCCATAGCTCGCAAAAAGAATATGCCAGAGGTACGAAACAATCCGACCAGCCACACGGTCATCACTAGGCGCAGCCCTAGATCCCCGCTGGACATTCCGCGCAACCCCATCATTGCTCCCATCAAGCAGCCACTGCCGAAGCGCAACATACTCTTCTCGACCATGTTGCCAGATCCGGTCGCGGGAAACAACAAACTGCGCACAGCACTGCGCGCGCACGGCATCATTGCGACCAAGATGAAGATGGAAAGCATTGCGAATCTCTTCGACACGTGCATCAGCATCCCCGCCAAAGAGATGGCCAAGAGCCTTCGGCAGCGCTACATCCGATGCCGACCGCGGACTCCACGGCGACACGACGCTCGACAGTCTTAGCTCGAGACTGCCCTGCGCCGGCACGGAAGAAGGACACGTGCCGGCGCTCCAGTCACAGCGTAGATTGCTATAACCAGTGGGCTTCAGCGCGGCGCGGATGTTCAGACTGCGTAGGAGCGCGGCGTTGTCGTAGTCTGGGATGTCGTTGTGCCAAGCCCAGCGGCTGCCGTGTACGAAGACGGCGCCGGCGGATGGTATGTTCGCGTAGTTGTCGATTAGAAAGGTTAGGTAGGCCATTGCTTCATGTCCGCGGTTTGCGGGGACTTGGAGCAGTTTGGAGGTTTTGTCTGCTGGAGCGTCCACTTGGTACATGCATACATGGTACTGGTTGCGGAGGGGTTCCAGCCAGGATGGGTCACCGTCCGTGGAGACATGCGAGACTATCAGGGCTGGTTTTTTGGTTTCTTCGAGGCCGGGGCAGATTCCGCGGGCTTCCGGGATGATGGATGAGGTTGTTTTGTAGCGAATTTTGGTCCAGGCAAAGAGTTTGTCTTTGGTTGATTGCGGGCGGTTTAGGTATAAGATGAAAAAGAGAATGCAGAAAAAGAAGATTAGTTGGATAAATGATCTTTGTACTTTTCGGCCCATTTTGTATATTTATTCATGCAATTATACGTGTCTTTTTCCTTCCTTTTGCCTACAGACTGATATTTCAGATATTTCGGAACATGCGGGAATGTTGGTGCCTTAGGTGTGAATATCACCCCTATTTGAAAGATCTGCAGGATCTGCAGAACTGCGGGTAGGGTTGGATGTATTCTCAGTTCCCGAAGTAGATAACTAAATCAAGGCTTGCCATTAATACAATGAAACCCAAAAGTCAGCCCCGTCATCTGTTAGGTGCCAAAAGCTGCGTTGTAAGAGGTTGGGAAACTGTCGGAACCTTACCCATAAATATGAATATTTCGTGGTGGTAGGTTCTGTGGCGATATCAACCGTGACCTCGACACTATGGCGCATATGTTTGAAAGATTGTACACGGAAGGGAGTTGGGCACTACAAGCTATGTATCAGGTAGTCTACATCCAAGAAAATGCCCTGATCATCTTATCTTCATATTCACGGATCGATAATGTACTATTTGTAAGCAAGATATACTCTCATGTCTGATTACAGCGGTTCATACTTTATCCAGTCTCGACCAGTTTCTGTGCTAAATTGGAAGCAACTCAAGAACAGCAAACTCCGACTTGGCCTCCTCAAACACACTGCTCAAAAGAAGTCCCGACTGCTCTGCAAGATCGCGCCACATTGCCTCGCTCCGGCGCTTGCCCCCAAAGTTCATCACCGAGATGTCCTGTGCAATGGCAAATTTGCCTCGGTTCGGCTTCACCAGCTCTTCAACAAGCAGGACGCGCGAGTCAGCCGCACACGTCTCTCGGACGTGATTGAGGGCCAGAACGATGTCTTTGTCGACGAAGTCGCTAAGCACGCGGCGCAAGTGGTACACCACAGCACCTTTGATCGCGGGGGGAAGCGGCTTGAGCATCGTTCCGCCGAGAAACTGAACCTCCGATAGGCTACCGTTGACGGCCTCAATATTGCTTGTGATGGTTTTGATTGTTTTGGGAAGGTCAAAAACAGTGCACTGGGCCGCAGGGATGAATGCATTATCAACGAGGATCTCGCCCAGTGCGAGTCCATGGCTACCCCCAATGTCCACAATGGCGGGACGTGTGGTATCAGCCTCCACTAGCACCTCCCGGATATAACTAAAATCGTATACGTCCTTTAGCGAATAGATGCGTGCGGATCGCTCCTGTGCGCTGTTGAAGAGCTTGGCTAGCTGCGGCTCCGCATCTAGAACCCCATATAGGTCAAGTCCCGAGTGACCGGTGCAGAGGCCGAGAGGGATCTTGTCGGCATCACGAGGCTCAACCAAACCATTCTGCGGAAAATAGGTCGCCCAAGTGGCCATAGGCTGGAGGAAGAAGTGGTAGACATGCGAGATGAAGTCGGCAGCGATCTCGGTGGTGCGGTAGGGTAGAGAGCGGGCCGTATGAGCCACATGGCTCGGGCTAGGTGACGCAAGAATCTCAGATGCAATCAAATAGTCGGCGAAGCGCCGGAGCAAGGATTCATCACCCCCCGTATTGCTGGAGAGATCAGCTAGCGAGATGCTGCCTTCGGATGGGATGTTGTCGAAGACCTTAAAGTCAATAAAGGCCTTGATTATGCCAAACTCGATCAGGTTCATATAATGTGCACCAGCCGACTCCAGCGCCTGCCGAATGTTGGGAGGTGGGCCTTGGGGTGCCATTCTGTTTGATTGGCTTAAACGGCGATACGTGTGGTGAATCTCAGGGGAAAAGACTGCCGAACAACTCGTCGACATCCAGTTTAAGTAATTCTGTCTCCTCAGGGGCACCTTCTCCGTCCTCCGGTCTTTTGCATTTCCAACTCTTTAGTCCGACCCTCCGAAGGGGGTCTCCGAAAGCGAGGGCCTAGTTCCTTCTTTATCATACAGGGTTGATTCGGCCATTTTCGGCTTTCCGGGATATTAGGCAAGGATATGGCTTCTCTAGGTCATAGGTAGATGTCTATGATTATTGATGATAATACCTTTGATTAGCCTTATCCACATTAGCTAGTGTCTTAGAACTACGTAACGTAATTCACAGCGAGTGGAGCAGTCCAAAACACGTAGTAAATACGATAAATTACAATTTGATACCATAACAACAGTGATCTATATAGGCTAATGTTTTTTTAGGTCATATCTAGTCTTTCTAGGGAGTTTGGAAATATATATATAACTTTGTGAATACGATATATATATCTCTAGCTTCTAGCAATGTAATTTTCGATACCGCAACAATTTAGCCTTTCGATTTTCTCAAGATTGCTATCTAGTGTTTCAAAGCCTTATCGATAACTGTCAACTAACAATTAAACTAAATAAAAATGTGGTTGTTAAGATATAAGTGAAGAAAATATCGCATTTACTATGTGTTTTGGACTGCGCCGCTCGCTTGTGCGCGTCACTCGAAGGTCAAATACGTTAGGTATTTTGTGTGAGCAAAGGGAGAAATAACACGAAGAATCGCAATAGAAAAGTAATTGAATAATAGAAGTGTATAGAATAGGTTGTAATGAAGAAATACGAAGAAGTAAACTCCACATAATGTCTCATGCAAAGTAAGAATCGAAAATCTGTTACCTCAAAAGTGCAACAAGAGGAAAAGAACAAAAATGATAGAACCTTCTGCAAACTCGCTACGTGCTTAGGTAATAGGAAATCTGGTTCTCAGTGTCTCGCCGTATTTGTAAAAGAGCAACGGAAGAGGAGCGAACGCTAAGCCGATGAAAGCCAGCAGGCTGTTTCCCCAACCAAGACCCAGAGACGCGTACATAGGCGGTCCTGCAAGTGGTAACAAGGCACCAAACAGACTGCGCAAAACGGTGTTCGTAGCAAGGGCGGATGCGGCTGCCTCAGAGCCAAATGCATCAACAAGGTAGAGCTGGGCGGGCATAAGGATCAGGAAGGCACCGAGGCCAATGAACATGGTACCTAGGATTGGGACAATCCAATGAGTTACCTTTTCAGCACTCCATCCGTACCAGAAGAAGCCGATGGGGACAATGGGTGATGACCAGATCATGAGGATGAGACGTAGCTCCGGTCGCTCGAGAGTTCCCTCACGCGGCTGCTTGAGTAGCTTGTCGCTGAGCACCGCGAACAGCCCAATGCTGATTATCATACCCACACCAAGACCGAGATATGCAAGACCAGAGATGTCGGTGGCGAAGTGGTATGTTGTTTCGAACACGGCAGGGAAAGTAGTGAAAAGAAGGTAGATGAGACCGAACATGAAGGCGCAATAGAGAGAGAGCGGGAGGATGATAGGTAATAGTAGCATCTTGAGGGGTCGCACTGTAGCGCGTGCAAAGATCTGGGCTGGTGTATGGTCTTTGTTGTAGGTTCGAGCCCGTAGCTGATTGTTGCCAGTGGACTTGCGCATAGCAGCTGCCTTGCGCTCGAGGATAGCTGGCTCGAAGGTTTCCCGCATTAGGACAAGGGCAAGCAAGGAGATTAAGCCCGCCTAAATGTTGTTCTTGTTAGACGATGGTCAGACAACAGCGATTTAGGGCTTCCCATTTACCAGGATTAAGATTAACCAAAATGTCCACCGCCATCCGAGGTACTCAGTAACGAAGCCGCCTATCACTGGGCCAATGACCGGGCCGAGAAGCGGACCAAGACCAAATAAAGCCATCGCTTTACCACGCTCGCTGGCTTGATAAAGATCTGCGATGGTCCCTCCACCAACCACCATTGGGGCAGAGGCGGAACAGCCACATATGAAGCGAAATACCATAAACATGGCCGTATCTTTGCTCAGTGCGCAGCCGATTGTAAATGCGAGATAGCCAACATTACTGATATGGTAGATGATCAAACGGCCGTATATTTCGGACATGGAGGAAAGCAGAAAAGGACCAAACACGTAACCCAGAAGATAGATGGATACAGTGAAGGAGGCGACGATGGTGCTGGTGACGTGAAAGTCCTTGACGAGCTCTGCAGCCCCGGGAGCGAACATGACTGCGGCAAGGTTTCTATTTCATTTTGTCAGCTATCATCGACAGCTGGAAGGCCGATGGGTAAAAGGGAAAAATATGTTGTAATATGGCAAGGGGCTCTTACGAGTACAGAGTGAAGCCGCTGACAAGGAGGACATGTTGCAGCTTGCGTCCATTTTTCCAGTTTCGGGGGTTTTCCGGGTCATTGGGACCCTCCCAGTCAACGAGGTCGCTTTTTTCTGACTCTATTTTCACGAAAGTGTTCAGCCCCATGGCTTCTGTATCTGAGGACATCTTGGAGAATGTCATAAAACGAAAGCCAGTCGTGTTGTGGGAATGTAAAAGTTGCAGCTCAATGTGGAGGCAATTTTTGGAATCTGAGGGAGTGGAAGTTCGTGTTATAGGGTGATGCTGATTTTACCACAACACTGGAGCTTAAATGTAAATGAATGACTGACTAGGGAAAAAATATAAATGAAGGACTGGGTTGGGTACAGAACGAGGGAGACGAAACATAAGGGAACATTGCAGGCTACCTCCGCGGAGGATCGGTAGTCTCCAGAGCACGACGAAGAACAAGGAGATGGAACATACAACGTGATGGTTGATATCTCTTCAAGACATACATCCATTGTAGTTTTGATCCATGATCGGTTCCACGCCTAGTAATGGATCAGGCCACATTCTGTTGGCTGTTTGGATTGAAGATCTTTCTGAAGTCTGTGAATGAACCCGAAGGCGATTGACATGTAAGCATCCAAGAAACCCGTGGACGTTCTTTGGATTGAACCCTGAGCTTGTGACAGATCTAAGTCGACCATCCACGGATGGGGTGGGACACCCCGCAACTCCCCAACCGTCCCAGAAGCCCCCGAATAACGGGGGGGCATGGTGCCCCCCCCCCCCCCCCCCCCCCACTCGACTGTTGCCTCCCCCGAACTTCAGGCTTCTACCAGATATACCCATCTATAGGAGTGCACGAACGTAAAAGTCTACACTTCCATTCGCATATAAAATTAACCCCGTTGGATATATGCCAGACGCCATGCATCCCGCAAACAGAGAAATTCAGGAACTGACTCCGTCCAATACCTCATCCGGAAAGCTTCAACCTCCACCTTCTAGGCGTCGAGACAAGGCTCAGCTTAGTTGCAAGTCATGTCGTTCACGGAAGTGAGTATGTCCTCCTTTATCTCATGTCTAATCTCTCGGAATCTGATACTGCTCTTCAGGGTCCGTTGCGATCGTTTACGCCCATGCAGCAACTGCTCGAGCCGGGGGCTTGGCTTCTCTTGTGTTTATACCAAAACAACCACCTCAGTTGCCAATTCACCTGCACAAGCAGCCTCGCCAGCCCGACTTCAACCCCCCGCCACCAATATGAAGGATCGTATCAATCAATTAGAGAGTCTGGTTTTGGAACTCATGCACCAAACTGAGTCAAGCCCTCGTAAGCAAAGCCTATAACAGCCTTGAAACAATTTCCACGGATGTGGGGGTTCTGAACTCCAAATGAGCTCTCTATTCTTGGTAGATCTATTCGACACCAGAGAGCTTACGAAGTCAATAGATGAATCACCATTAAGGGACCTCCGAAACATTACACCTGATCAACGATCTCGGAATGACCGATCTGATTCGCGCGAAAATTTGGATCGATCCACTGTGCTAGAATACGACACGCAGCATGATGTCTCGCCATCCCTATCTGACTATGGTAGCTTCAGGACTCCAGAGACAAGTGTCAATTATGTTAATAGCTCGCATTGGGCTGCCATTCTAGATAGTATTACCGATCTACGAAACCACATCACACGGGATGAGGAGGCTTATCCCATGGTTTTGGGTACTGTCCGGCCACCGGCAAGCTTCCCTAAACCCAAATTGCTCTACAGTTGTGGAATGTATGAATCCTCTGCCTCGATTCTGAAGTCTCTGCCACCTCGCCCTACTGTGGACAGATTAATTTCTCGTTACTTTAACATTATTGATATAGCTCCTGGTATGCTAAGCCCTCCCCTGCCCCTACTATTTCCGAACAACACCCCAATCATGATGCAAACTGACTAATGGGAACCAGGTATTGTGCACAGTGGCAAATTCCTCCGCGAGGTATGTACGATTCGGACTTCCCATCCATACTCGCCTGGTCACTCCCACCTATAGACCTGGTCCTGCTCCCTAAACCCTAGCTAACCCTGGAAACTAGTATGAGAGATTTTGGAAGGCACCACATGACGCCCCAATCTTGTGGATTGGTATTCTGTTTAGTATTATGTGCCTGTCGACCCAGTTCCAGCAGGCCTTTCCCAGTACCACCGGGTGCTCTCCTACACTCGGACACTCAAGAAAGACATCACAGGTCGAAGAGAATCAAGCATTGGTAGAGACGTACAAAGAGAAGGTGATCCAGTGTCTCCTGCTTGGTCATTACACAAAGGGTGGGCCGTGCGTTTTGGAGACACTGACTCTCTATTTCCTGATTGAGAATTTCCACCTCAAAGATATGGAGATTGGTATTTGGGTCCTAGTTGGAAACATAGTACAGATTGCCATACATATGGGCTATCACCGCGATGCGAAACATTTCCCATCTATATCCCCCTTCGCTGGTGAAATGCGGAGGCGTGTGTGGGCGATGATCGTCCAGTTAGACTTTAGCGTCTCTACGCAATTGGGGCTTCCTAGGCTGGTCAAAGAAAGTGACACCGATACTGCCGAGCCACGGAACCTGAACGATTCAGACTTCGATGAGGATACTCCTACATTGCCCGCTTCAAAGCCTGAGACTGAGGTGACACCTACTCTTTATGTCCTAGCCAAGCTCCGACTGCTCTCAGTAGGAGCCAAGGTCGCCGATGTGGCCACGGAACCCCAACCACATACATATGCCCAGATCCTGAAGCTTGATCAACAGATTGACGAAGCTGCGAACACGATCCCACCCAGTTTGAAGTGGACTGGCCTCGCATCGTCCCTCAATATCCCATCTCAAATAATGGTTCAAAGGATATGGCTGGAGGTGATCATCTACCAACTGAAGATTGTCTTGCACAGGAAGTTTCTCAAGCCCTCTCGCCTTCACCGGCAGTATGATCGCTCGCGGTCAGCATGCTTGGATTCTGCGATAAAGATTTTAGAATTTCAGCGTCTCGTTGACGAAGAGACTCAGGTAGATGGTCTGTTGTACCAGAGCCGCTGGAGAGTTTCTTCTGCTTTCATAAACGACTTCCTTCTAGCCACAAGTGTGCTTTGCTTCTATGTTCAAGCTCATAATAATGAAAGGGACACAGCCCCTGGCAATTCCAGAGACTCTGAAGTTGAGCTGGTGGACATAGACCGGATCGGAGATCTCCTAAGAACATCTCAGGCCATCTGGAGTCGGCAATCTGCCAACTCGAGAGAGGCTCGAAAAGCCGTCGTGGCCATTAGTTATGTTCTAGATGGCTCTCGTGCAAGCACTGAGCCCTACACATCCGAGGTCGCATTGCCCTCTGCTATTCCAGCCACAGCTGTCTCTTACTTTCCAGGTTAGTATTTTTCGGCGGTCTCGGCCAATTGAATGAGTTCCTAACAATCGATAGGCTACTCAGACTTCACATCGAACTATGACATACCCAATATGGACCTGGGATCTACATCTACAATGGAAGGAATGACATGGCCCATATTCACAGCAAACCTGAATGATGATGTCGAGCAGTGGATTGGAGGGCATGGTTCCCAACAGATGGATATGACATTGTGACCGTTCTTTGTGGTAGACTGAATCCACGGGTGCCTTCGTGCATGCTCAATCACAGACGTGAGGGCACCGGGCATTCCCAGCGAGTTCAGTGCGCTAGATGTACTTTTCGTCAGATTTAGAGCTCTCCAGTGTCTCTTCCCGTAGAACCCAAAAGGAATCTGCCGGAGCATGCCGATGCCACAAATAGTCCATAAAACATCTTCGGTAAAACGAGTGACGCTTTAACTCTGCTACAGCAGCTCAGATTGATAATAAATTGTACGGAGACAAAGCAGAAGATAAGGCATAGGACGAGTTTTACTGAGACAAAAACCAGACAAGAATATGGGCATAAGGATCCGAGAGACCTTACCTTTTGATACGGTCTAACTATTAATTAGTATCACTTCCATCATGAAACTTAGAGCTTCCTAGGGTTGAGTCCTGGCGTCTCATATATTTATAGAATAAGAATAGTCCAAAGAAATATAGATGATGACAATGTGCTATCAAACCCTTTCCTTCTGCGGCGATTCATCACTTTGGCCATCGATATCCGAAGTTATGGGTGGAAAGGCATTCTTTGCCCTCCAAAGTTGCCATCTCTAGCGTCAGTTTTGAAGTTATGCGGATTCTAGGTGCCGAATGTTGATTGGAAATACTTATAGGTAAGTGCTGAAATGTTAACTCTTTGACACCTCCTGACACTTTGAGACAATATCCAACCCATGCTGTGCAGCCCTTACTATTCTTTAGCCTAATTACTCCGCAGGGGCTGGGATACCACACAAGCCTTTAAACCCCGGGTGATATATACTGTCTTCTGAGGTTTGAACTGAAACTTTGCCAGCCCTTCTTGAAACTTGTGCTAATGGACTTGTATGTTCCCTTTGATCGTGCCTTTGTCTTCCCCATTCTAGGCTCAACACCCTTCGATTTTTTCACGTTTCATTGGTACTCCCCAAGAAGATGTTTTCAGTAATGGCTTGGTGTGGGACGGGGTCTTTGGGCTAGGCTATAAATGCTTGCGGCTTTCACCGTAGTAGACAACGCGTTCTACGAAATCTTCAAACTCTTCGCCGGAGAATATCAATCGGCATAGAGTCAAGACCAGCCATCAAGTTCAAGCTAAATAGGGTTCTATACTATCCTTAGGATTAAATTATACCTTAACATATTTCACTACCGAATGGCCATCCTATCCAACCTACCAATTTTAAATGCATATATGTCAGCCAAACGCCATTAAATTAATTTAGCTAACTAATTTATCTATCTAGATATGTTTCTCTTCTATTCCCTAGCAACCTATTTATTCCACACCCGCGTGGGGGCCGCGTACGTGGCTGAATAGCTGATTCTGAACGTCAGGGTATTCGTGAGATTAAAAGTGGGATTTTGAATAGGTAATTGATATCATATATACGAATTAGAATGCGGGCAATAATACCATTCAAAGAAGACATTCGAAGAGAGAAATGGTGTTGACGAACGATCAAATGCAACGGTTATTTGGGAGTTGACTCAACGATGCTTCCCACGGCACATCAATGACTATTTACTATTTACAATCTAGGATGAGAACCATTTTCGGTTGGTCGATTGCAAACATAGGTTAGAATGGGGAATTTTGCTAGGTGTTTGTTATTTATAGAAACGGGGGTCGGTAGTCACCTTCCGTTGGGTCGGCGAAGTTTCATCCCACGCTCAGACTGCTACAGAACTTGATATATTGACGCATAACTAGTTAAAAACGGATATCCTGCAATCCAACAATAAGAACTGGGTTCGAAAACAGTTGTGCCTAAGTACATAGCCCAAAACCTTATTCTTGTCTAAATGATCCGGAACAACCACAGAATGGGCAATAATGGATCCCCTCAGGCTCGTACCAGGACCAATTATTAGAACATCGAGAACAATGCTATTTGTGATCTTTCTTCGACCCTTTTTCTCTAGACAGAGATATAACGAGATCGGCAGCAAAGCCGACAGTTTCCTCGAGGACAGAGCAAAACCTTTCACTCTTCATCAGTTCAACGACATGGTCCTGTGAAATTTGCACCAGTAGCTCTCGGAGATCTCGATCATCTTTCCGAGTATATTGATATGCCTCGGTAATGGCAACGGGGAAATCATCCATTTGCCAACAGGTTCTTGCGATTTGTCCAAACTTCTCTTTGGCCCTTTTCTTGAGCTGTGGTACGAAATATTTGTCCGCGACTTGATATAACCTGACATTTATATATCATCCACACCCGTGTCCGCATGCTATAGATCTCAGTTCTCAAACACATTGTGCGAGATGTATCAAATTCACAACCAAAAAAAAACCAGAAAGGATACATTTTACGATGACGAACGACATTGGATTTCTAATCCGTCAAATTGAAATCGAAAGAGAGGTTTTGTTGGTCGAAAGGAGGCTGGAGGCCCACAGAAACCTTAAGAGCCACGTGACAATCTGACATAATCCGCGCTACTGGCCCCGTCGAATAAAATTTTGCGAGCGGCTTTCTCTTTTCCTTTCTTTCTTCACTTCAAAACATATACACGGTCCCCAACACACTCTTGTCGATAGAACTATCTCACTCTATCTACATATTTTAGCTTAGGGACTCAGACCGAAGAATGCTCGTTCTAATCCCGCCCCCTGACATTCAGCCAGAGGGGAACGGGTTCGCTTTTGAGCCAACATCCCCAGCACATGTATTGATATGAATCTTGCGATTTAGTCTTGCAGAGTCTGATGATTTTGGAACCCGTGTTTACTCGCAGGGGCCAGCTTTGGCTGGCTCTGAACTCTTGATGCTTGGGTTTCAACCCTGCGAGGCACTCAGTCCTTGCAACTTGCATGCTCATTTCCTCCAGACAGGGATAAGCATACTGAAGTTTTTCTTATCCACTAACCCGCCCCTATTTAGCTAGATAGATGTAAACAACCTTGGCATCTTCGAAGTCTTGTTCATCAAATCTTGATGTCTGAGGTCAAAAAGATGCCAAAACTAAGCCCTCACAGTTGGATACGTCCTTCTGGAGACTCCCTCGTGTTACGTCCGCTCCCTCTATGGGGCTGTGCGTGTCAAAGAAGGGAGATACATTCCTTGTAAACAGCTATAAATTGTGAATGATAATTTCATCAGTGCTCAACGACACACAGGCGCTGCGCCTGAGATCGGAGAAAAGACTCAAGTGCTCTGTTGTTGTGGAATGCTATAGATCTGCATCACATTCACATCAGTCCGTGCTAGTTAGGGACTTCGCAGCAACCCTTTATTAGAGGCCTGCATCTCTATCCCTGTGGGAATTGTGTTCCTGCATTTTTGAGCAGGTGCATGACTGAATTTTTCAAAGGAAAGCTCGGGAAACCTGCACAGGTCCTCGGGATGTGTTTTGACCAAAGCTAGCATAAAAACTACTGGGCGCTGAGCTGAAGCTATCAGGCATAAGTATCCATGGATGTATGCAATCCTTGCAACTCTAAAGTTTCAAGATGGAATGCGGCACGATTCCTCACGAGTTGTTTACATAGCGTTGGTCACTTTGCCTCGCTTTTAGTCACTTAGTCACTGATTCACTGTCATTGAATGTCCCTTGATTGATCTCACACCAATCATTAGCTGCAACTGATATACTTCGAGATACGAGGCATTAACCTCCATACCAATCTGTAGGAGAATGAATCAGATCTTTCTCTCCCGAACCAGCCATTGGATGTGGCCAAAGGGCTCTCAAAAATAAACAAAGTTACTGTGGTTCTTTATCCCAGACGGGAGTCTGAATACTATGCGAAGGCGCGGTAGCTAGTCGCAACAAGGCTCTCCACCCTAGCCCCCCCCTGGTTTCCCATTCCCTCCTAATGTGACCGAAGGGGCTGCATATAAATCCGACGTAACTCCCACAGAGCCCTTGGCTCTGTTTCTCCCAGCGCTTTGTCCACCTGCTACATTCACTCATTTTCCGAAACTGTTATCACTTACGCTCGTTTGAAACCCAATATTCGGACATTCATTCCTTCCTTTGATCTTTATCCTGCTTGAGATACACCACCATTCACAATGACCCGCTTCAGTCTCTCATTCATCTCCATTTTCCTCGTCCTCGCGGTCCTCACTCTCTCCATGCCTACCAAGCGTGGTGAGCAAGCCGCTAGTCAACCCTTCAGCCTCCAGGGTACTGTTAGCGACTTGATGGTTAGTCACCTGTTCCAAATCCTCTATGACCTGTACCATATTAACCAATGAATCCAGCATGGCTCCAAGTTGATGGATAGCCTTGACAACAAGGACAGCAAAGAAAAAGAGGACAAGAAGGCGGCCATGAAAGAGCAGGCGAAAAAAGAAGAGGCCAAGGCTTATGCGAAGCTGGCTGATAAGAACGCGGCTGGTGACAAGCCTGCTCCTCCTGCCACCCCTACCACGAAGCTTTCCTCCGGCAATTTTGTGACCCCAACTGCTACCCCCACGCACAAAGCCACCTCTGAGCCTAACGCCCTGGGCAGTCTTCCCCTCGTCGGTGGTCTTCTAGGTGGTGCCGGAGGCGGTCTCTGATTGACCAAAGATCGAGCCCCGACCCATCAGACTGGATATCAAGGTGTTGCGGAATTTGTGATGAACGCGGTTCCCTTTCGGCAGACGCTGGGTGTATCTTTATATTCGTTGTTTACTTTTGTTTGCAAGGGGAATAGTGCATGGGAAGGTTCAGTTAGACGATTCATTTGATACGATTAGTTCCATCGTTTGCCGTTCAAATCTTGTTCCAAACTGTAGCTGTTAGAGTCTTGTCCGCCAATATGCTTGTTCGGGTGAAACACGTCTACCATCTCCCGGCTGTGCTCGCATCATGAGCTCTGGTTGCTGTTTGTCTGCTGTTGGCCTTCATGAAGTCCCGTGTAGTAGCCTGCATAGTACCACGACATCATAAGGTTCTTCAAGGACTCATCTTGGACTAGAAGTGTTCATTAGTTACCTAAATCAACAAGTCCCGAAGGTGGAGCATAACTACCATTTGCCATGATGGGGTGGGGCATAGGCATAGCAGGCGTGGAAACCGCCGAACTGGCATCAGCCATGGGTTGAGAAGGCTATATATCATCAGAAAATTTATTTCATGAGGAACACATCAATAAGATGGCAATATACCTCAGGGGCAGACTCTGAAGTGTGGTCGTCAATGGTCATTGGGACGTCCTCATTCTCAGGTTCAATGGCATCATTCCCTACAGCTTTGGCGCTTTCACCATCACCGTTGTCAGCTGGAGTAATACCGGTGGCTTCGGCTTCTTTCAAGACATCTTCAACATTTTCGCCCTTGGCGTGAATGCTCCAATGATGCTGCGGTCAGGTTAGATGCTGGTCACGTGAATTGGTGATTTGGCGACCGACCTGGTATTCTTCGACAGCATCGTCCCAGGACTGAACCAGGGCTGAATCATCCCAGACCTCCGCGTGTGTCAAGGTCGCTTTTTTATTCTTCCCCATGTTCCTGGCCCATTTGGGGTTGGAGAGTTTTGGGTTGTAGCAAGTAAACATCTAGGCGGTGACAGTGGTGATCGGTGGTCGAGGCGGCTCACCGCTTTCCAAGCAAATCAGAGAAGAAAAAAAAGTTTCCCGCAGATGATCGAGCAGCGTACAGTCTCCAATTCGACACAACAAAACGTCAAAATGGCCCCTGATAAGAGAGTTTCAAAGCGCAAGGGTATGTGAAATGCTTATGACCGGTGGGATTCATTTTCATTCCACTAAAACTACTACAGCTGCGCCTGTCGCCGCCGACTCGCCCGCCAAAAAAACCAAGAAGGTCGAGGCCAAGCCCGCCGAGGCAACCAAGGAGCCTTCTCCTAAGTCTATTTTGAAGAAGAACGAGAAGGGTACCAAGTCCAAGACAGAGAAGGCTGCTGAGCCGGCCAAGACCAATGGCGAGCCCACACGCCAGGTTAAGCCTCGCAAGCGTGCTGCCGACTTCCTTACCGATGAGGAGCCCGAAGAGCCTGTCGCGCCTGTGAAGGCCGACAAGAAGGCCGAGAAGAAGCCCGCCGCTAAAAAGTCCAAGAAGGAGGCGGTCGAGGCTACCCCCACTCCCAAGAAGGCTGCCGCGAAGAAGGCCGCCCCTAAGACCAAGAAGCCAGAGCCCGTCGTTGACTCCGAAGAGGAAGATGCCGAGGAGGATGTCTCCCCCGCCGATGAAAGCGACGCTGAGAACGAGGGTGATGATCAGACCGAGGCTCTCATCAAGGGCTTCGAGAGCAGTGGCGACGAGGATGAGTCTGATGGTGAGGGTTACAAAGAGGGTGAACCCATCCCTAAGGTCCCAGACACCAAGAAGGCTGAGCGCAAGCTCGCCAAGCAGCTGCGCAAGGACGGCCCTCCTGAGGAGCCCGGAACTGTCTACATTGGGTGAGTTTCGACCGTAATTTCTGGCTAGTTTGAACCATCTAACATCCCATTCTCAGACGCATTCCCCACGGTTTCTACGAGCACCAGATGAAAGCCTACTTCTCCCAATTCGGTGAAATCACCAAACTCCGTCTCTCGCGCAACCGTCTCACCGGCCGCTCCAAGCACTACGCCTTCATTGAATTCTCCTCGACCACCGTTGCCAAGATTGTCGCTGACACAATGGACAACTACCTCATGTACGGCCACATCGTCAAGTGCAAGTTTGTTCCCAAAGAGCAACTGCACCCCGAGATCTGGAAGGGCGCCAACCGCCGCTTCAAGGTTACGCCATGGAACCGCATTGAGAAGAAGCGTCTCGCGAAGGGCAAGACACGTGAACAGTGGTCGAAGAGCATCGAGTCCGAGCAGAAGAAGAGAGAGGCTAAGCTTAACAAGCTCAAGGCTCTGGGTTACGAGCTTGATCTTCCCCAACTGAAGAGCGTTGATGATGTCCCCATCCAGGAGGCCGCCGAGCCCACCGAGGCCACCGAGGCTGCCACCGAGGAGCCTGCCAAGGCTGTCGAGGCCCCTGCTCCTGTTGAGGCTCCTGCTGCTGTCGAGGCTCCTGCTCCTACCGATGATACCCCCAAGAAAACCAAGAAGGGCAAGAAGACAGAGACGCCTAAGGCCGCTGTTACAGAGTCACCAGCTGCTAAGTCACCAGCTGCAAAGTCTCCTGCTGCTAAGTCTCCTGCCACCAAGGCGAAGGGAAAGGCCACTAAGAAAGCCACCAAGACCAAGTCCAAGGCGTAAACGGGATCTTGTAAAAATTGTTTGTAATTTCATTCACCAAGCCTTTTTGTCAAATGCATTGTTTTCTTCTTCATCAGTAAATCTCCTCGGTAAATCTCCATTAGTACCACTTAAAGCCCAATCAAGCATTGACAAATCACAGAGAGGAAGATGAAGGGTGAAAGGACATGGCAACGGTTGTTGGGGATCCCTGAAGTTATTAGAACCTGTTTTCTTCCCTCTCTCTATCTCTCTCTGCCTGCCTTTCTATCTGTATCTTTTATAGCAGCGAAAAAAACCTTCATCGTTTGCCTCGGTTTTGCTCCTCGAGACTTGACGTCTAGATGTCCTTCCGAACACCGCAAGCCCTAACCCGGTGACACACGCGCTAGTCCCAACCAAGACTAGCCCAAATCACCTGACTAGCTCGAGAAAAATAAAAGCCTTGCGCCGATTATTCCGGTTCCTCTTCTTCTCCCAACTCCTCGCTCAAAGAATCGCATTCAAAGCTCACGCACAAAAGGAAGCCTTGCTCCCTTTTCCAATTTTGCTTTGGGAGAAAGTCCCCGGACACCCTGCGCTTTGGGTAAAACCAAAGTACCAAGCCAGGCACTGCGGAAACGCGCCGCCATAGAAGCAATTCGATAGCGGCTTACGCCCTATTCCCTCACGGCATCTCGTGCCACCCGACGGTTACATTTCACCATGTCTCTGGAAACAATGGGGTGCGTGCTAGGTGTTGGAGGGGGGAAGGATTGGTGGTAGAACACCTTTTCTTGTACTGGGTTGCCTTTCGTCATGTTCGGATAGTCATGCGATTGCCTCCTGTCTGCTTCCTCGGAAGTCGATGGAGGTAACTCAATGGGGCTCATTCTTGAGGCGAGGAGTTCCTTGATCTTTTCTTTTCGAGAGTCTGTAGCTTATGGCAAAGCGGTGATGAGATGTTGTCTCGTCGCAGAAGCCCTGTCACAGGGGCCGGACTCTTCTATCTTGCCATGGGCTTTTTTTTTTCTTGTTCGCGTGATGATATACCAATCATAGAGTCAAGCACAGAGATCCCAAGGGATTGTTGACGATAAACGATTTAAAATTATCTGATGAACGTTCTATATAGCCAGTTTTTCAGTTGAACAAGATCAAACCCCAATGCAATTTGAAATGAAAGATTAAAATGCAATGTTCATAAGTAAATCGTAGCATTTCACTTCGTATAAGACAACCGGTCTCCATGCAACATAACCACGCCCATGTTTTCACGTTCACTGTGCCTTCTTGCCCTCAGCACCGACAGGCACAGCCTCCTTTTGTTCCTTCTTTTGGCCAACCACCTGCACCAGCAATGATCCCACAACCTCGGCGGCGAGCGCAATGGTAGTAGCACAAACATTGCTCCAAACATGGATGCTGACGGATCCCAGCGGGGCGCGAGGAAAGGACACAATCCATTGAACATAGTAGGGGAACCAGGCCTCCGGGAGCAGGAAGACAGGCGTCTTCGAGTACCAGAATTGCAGGAACATCTTCAACCCATTTGTGCTGAGCCAGCGGGCGATCTTCACGGTCCAGTCAAAGGAGGATTTCCGCGAGGTGAGCGTCTTGTCTGCGAAGAGACCATGATGTTAGCAAACTGAGCAAAATAAATGACAACGCCTCCTATAGCCTTGTGGCAGTGACACGTACTCAACGCCTCATATTCCTCCATGGTCTTGTCGTGTCGTCTCCTGGCCTTGGCCCACTTCGCAAACTCATCCTGTGAGCTTGTGCTGTTCATTTCATGCTTTTGCTCGAGTACTTGGCGCTTCAACTGCTGCTGCTTGCGTGCAGTTCGCGAAGTTGGTGTCGGCAGTTTGAGGTAAAGGAGCCATAACTGTTGCCAAAGAGAGTAGGTGTTAGCATATGAAATCACATTGTAGGTGTGCGGCGGAGCTTGGAAGCTTCACAAAGCACACAAATAGGATTATTGGACACATACAAGACCGTCGATGGTACTTGCGCCGATCGAATTAACCAGGTAAATTGTGACGTGGACAAAGAACACCGTGAGGACGAGAGAAAACATTGTGGCGGGGATTGGCAGGACCGAGATAAGGCGTTGAATGAGACGACGCAGGCTCAGGAAGCCTGGAAGAAAGCGACAACGGCACAGTCGGCTGACCTAGCGATCCTTTGGTGACTCTGCTAGGCGAGACAGGAAATGGCCTCGTAAGTTTGATGGTTGCTGGTTGGAGGAGGGAATGACGTCCCTCGTTGCGGAAAGGTGGAAATAACAGCGGACTTGGCCTTTCCGCCTTCACTGGTATCACGGTCAACACCATCTTGTCTACCGCTTTGCTAGTGACAGGACATACAAAATACGAAATTATTTCAAAGAACAAGAATACATATGATGAGGTCTTTACAATCATTCCTCTCAATTCCGACCAAATAACCAAATCCTCAAATGTCGAACCCGAAAGATGCATTCCAGGAACTTGTTTGCATCTTCTCATCTAGACACAACCAAGTCCTCGAGATCGAGATCATCCCATCAAGCCTAGGCGCTACATTCCTCCAAGATGGATGCTCACTGGGACTAACCAAGAAAGCACTAGTGCAGGCCTTCTTGGTCGCGCGCCAGCTCTTTTTCAACCGATTAATGCCCATGTCCGAAGATGACCTCCAAACCACCTTTTCCGCAGACGCCCAGTCTAGAAATGCCCACTCAGCTATTACAGAAATAATGCTCCTCTTTGATTGTGAGCATCTCACAGCCTGCAACTGGCGCAAGCGCCGACTGCTGGCAGCCGTGGGCCAGTACCCTGGTATTTCAAACCAGACCTCTGCCGCAACGGAGTTGTTAGAAGCCGAACTCACGCTCATGTCGAGTTACCAGTGCTCTCCACTCCATCGTCATACCAAGTCGCCGACGCTGTGGCATCACCGGCTGTGGGTGATTGTCCATCTACTCCAAAGACGGTATTGGAGCCCCGAGGATCTGCTCAAGCTGCAACGGACGGAGCTGGATGTTGTCCTTCGCGCTGGAGAGCTGCATCCCAAAAATTACTACGCTTTCAGCTATATGCGACAGTTGGATGTGCTTCTTGCTGCTACAGTGGAGAAAACAACCGGGCAATCAACGTGGGAAACCTATTCGGCGCAGTTAGTTGTCGAACGAGTGGTTACCTGGTGCTTGGCTAATCCACGCGATATATCGGGTTGGAGCTTCGGCCTCTACGCGATGAGCAATATCGTGGAGCAACAAAATCGAGTGGATGCTCTTGCGAGAGTAGTTTTGTTTGCGCTCAACGTTGGATGGGAAGGCGAGAGCCTTTGGACGTTTGTCGACCACGCATCGAGGCGGTTTGGGCTTGAGAGCGTGATTGAGGATACCATTCTGTTGCACTGCGATCAAGAAACCAGATCTAGTGATTCCCAAACGGCTCAGGACAGTCGACAGAAGGAGTCATGGCAGACCTGGCTGGCCCGGGCGAGAGTACATTGGGCCGTAGACGGCCAAGGGCAAGATACCTAAACGGATGTGATATGGATGTATATATGTGTTTACGTTTTTCCGATTACCACCAAAAATTGCCCCTCCATGATATTTCTCATGTTGTCGTTGCCTCGTTTGGTTAGCGCTTTGGTATACATGCTTGCGCTAAATATATGATGAAGAACGCCAATGAGATTCAAATGAACGCCTCGCTAGACACACAGCCCCCGGGTTTTCGAAATTGGGCATAGGCGGATGGTACCAATATTATCCATGAATCCAGCGCCGTCCTTCGCTCGTCGTGCACTTTGCGATGCTGCTCAGCGGGTTGTCTGTTTCGGGCGATCAAGAAAAAGGCGAGGAGAGATAAGATTGACTGACGGGTGGGATCGAAGGATGAGGCGCATTATTTCTTTTTTCCTCCTGCTGCAGCCTCGGCAGCTTTCTTTTCGTCCGCTGTAGAAAAGTAGCGATCAGTAAATCAGTTTCATAGCGGTTGGACTTGCGCCTGGCGCCTTCGGGGATACACACCCTTCCTCTGCTTCTCGCGCATGATGGCAGCGGCGTCGTCCTTGCTCTTAGCGAATTCGCTACCCGTCTGGGTGTTCTTGTTCTTCTGTAGAAAGGGTCAGTATGAACAAAGAGGAGCCGGGGGGGGTGGGGGATGGGTGGGGAGACGAACCGTGTTGCCCGCTTTCTTCAAGGCCTTGGCCCGATCGTTGTCACGTTGGTTACCCCGTGTCATGTTGTACTGTTATTATCGCAAGAGTATCAAAAGTAGTTGGCGGCGCGAAATGTTTAGAGAGTGAGAGAAAAAAAGTTTGGAGGGGTCGGCTGCCATCGGGCGAATCACAGGGGTTCCACTCATCTACGGAGGACTTCAGTATACACTTCCTCGATATTCTTGATTCTTGATTGGATTCTTGGAGACACTCTTTGTTAATTTTTCCTGACTCGTTTGATCGGCGACTATGTGCTGGCGGTGATTGGGCTATATTTTTATCTTGTGTTTCAACTCTGCTTTTCTATTTCGCCCTGGCGCTTCGCACCGAAGCCCACTTACCTACAATGGGTTCTGTCCTTCTAATATCTTACCAGATCCACCTTGATACACGTAAGATCTAGAATCCTTTGAACTATACATATCAGGCGACAAGGCATGTTTGAGGCAAGCAGAAACGAAGCACGGGGAACACGGGGGAAAGAAGAGCGACTTGTAGCCGCCCACTAGTTTCAGCAGGATCGAGTATCTCCTGCTACGGACCAGTCATTTGATTATATCGGGCCCTAGGTGAGATTCCAATGGCGGAAACGTAGATAGTTAGTCTTGTTCCGGCTACAACCTCGATCTCTGCGCTTCGAGGTCCCTATTTATTGCCTAGATTACAACAATGAAACACCTCCTGCAGTATACCTCTGCCACTGGAGAGACTGCAGAAATGGGGTGAAGAATCCTGCCGATCTCTTTCACTCGGACTCTAATTACATACATATCGTGTGGTTTATCCTTATGTTTCAAGTCTATTCATAGAAAAAGTACTACCGTATCGTATTATTATCGCCTTTGTCGGGACCATACATTTAGGCTGCGGCACCTCAATAGCCATTCTTCCATAGATGCCTCTCTTCATTGTACTCATTCATCCTTTTCTTTTGTCTTTGTCTTTGTCTCTTCTTTTCTTACCCTCGAGTTGATCTCGTCTGATCGCATTGTTCTATTCTTTCTTGGAATATCAAGCTTTCTGCTGGACAGTCGCTTTCTTCCCTCTTTTAATCCCAACCCTCCCCCCAAGTCTACCCAACAGACAATCCTCTATACATCCTCGACAGCGAGTATCTACCATTCTTGGCAAGTGCAGAAACAGGCCTGTGCCTCAATCATGATGACTCGTTTGTGTGAATCCCTGGCCGGCCCAGGGTACGTGATCCTGAACGTCATTCGCGTTCTCAACATTATCACTTTTATGGACCTTATAGCTGCTTGTGCAGTCCTGCTGGCCAAGATCGACATGCTGAACAGCTTCTTCTTCTTTGAGGCTGTGACCCATGCCGTGGTGGCTCTGGTCAGCCGTGAGTACCATCGTTCCTTCCTTGTTTGTGATATAAATACTAATGTTGGCAGTCTTCATGATCATCTCGGAGCTCCCAGTGCTCCAAAGTTATTTCAACAACCATTGGCCGATGTTCGGACAAGAGTCTAGCTTCTACTCCCTCGGCGGGATCATGATGATCCTGGGTGTAGCGACTCTGGGCAACCTGAACACCAAGGCTATGACCCAGGAAACCATCGGGATGGCTTTCTGGCGAATCATCATCTCCGCCGGTGTGTTGGCAATGATAGTGAGCGTGGTGAATGTTCTGGCAGTAAGTACCGACGTCCAACCCCCCAAAGTATATCCTTGACCCAATACTAACCCGTTTTCTCCATTAGAGCTACATCTTCAGTGACCCTGAGAACGGTATCAGTGCCCGCCAGGTGCGGGTAGACGGTGCCGTCGCACCGCAAAAGGCAATGAGCCGAACCAGCAGCCAACGCACCCTTCATTTGAGCGTGAAGCGCGAGGAAACCCTGCCCACTTACACTCGCCAGAACCCCGTCAAGCGTGCCACGAAGCGTCTCACCGGCCGGTTCCCACTCAAGATCTCTAAGCCCATGAACCCGACGCTCGTTGAGGAGAACGATGCTGCTTCCTCCAAGTACTCTCGTGACTCTGCGGAGATCCGTCCTCCCGACCTCGCACACCACCCTGCCATGTACTCGGGTCACATGGTTTGAGCTGGTTGACAGGTCAACTAGATCGAAAATGGAGTTGTTTTGAAGGAAACGAAAGACTGGCGTTGATTGAATCAGAAATCTTGCGTTATTGCGATGCGCACACTCGGCGCTGTTTTATTCCCCCTGTGTTTTTTTTGGCTTTGGCCTTCTAGCGGTTAACTGATCTAATTGAGACATTCCTTGTAGCATATAGCTATTAATAGTAGAAGTTCAAGGGTAGATTCAAAGGGGAAGCTTGGAAGTAGGTCAGGACGGTAATGTCTTGGTTGAGGGCAGTTTCCAAAAAGGACGGGACCCACGTTTGGCCCCGACTTCAATGAAGCTACATATGTACCTTAGACGTTCGAACACTCCTACACCTCTCTTTCGTCGAAACTCGATTCAACCTGTTCGAGCTTCCGATGAAGTGAGGTTCATATCTTAGCAAATATGGCTACAATAGGAATCTCCTGGGAAACGTAAGTCTTGAACCTTTCTACATTCTCAATCTACCCTGACCGCGAATAGCGTCAAATCACTCCTCATATTTTTCGGCCCAATCCTACTCCCACGCCTAATTACCGCATATCGAAGTCTGCGTGTATCGATCGCGAGTCGGCCACCGCCGCGTCCTCTCCCTGCCGCACCCGCTCGCGCGCTGAACATATTGTTCGGTGGCATAGTCTTCTTTCTACTCCTAAGCCTACCTTTCAACCCCCACGCGCCCGAACCCAACATCTTCTCTCAGACTCGTTCTCGTCTAAATACCCCTACCGATGTCATCTTCAACCGTCTCGCCCGGCTTCGGCCAGATAACTTCCTCACCGAAGCCGACAACCTCCTCCAGTCCAAGTTCACCTCTCTCGGTGCCCGCAAGGTATACCTGACATATGGGCCCGATGCCCTAGTCTCATGCCAATACTGCTCCTTCGACAATCTCTACACATATCTCATGTATTACCTCCCATTCCACGTGTTGCTACCACACCTAGGGCACCTGCTGCTCTTGGGCGTGGCCACCTCTGCTCCCATCGCAGGGCGCGAGGCTTCCCGATGGCGTACAAAGTTCACCCTAGCCGGACTTGTTCTCGCAGCCATCGACATCTACATCATGGCCACCTACGACGCCATCCAGGGTGCGCCACGCTCTGTGCGCGCGGGCCAGATACCGCCCTCCGGCATCTACCACCACATCACGCTCCTGCGACCGCTGGCTTTCGTGATCTGCGATGTGATCTGCTCGGTTGTGCTCTGGCTCTCCGCAACTAACCGGTTCTTTTTCAAGCCGCCCTCTACGGTCGAGCAGGTTGATGAGGCAGTGTCGATGGCCGTGCAGACGCTCATGGGCGCAAACACGAAACTCCATGCTGCGAGTGTTACTCGTAATGCGGTGGTTCGGGATTCGACCTTGAAGAATCGAGATGATTTGTATTGGCGGACCATGGTGACTGCCGAGAACCCCACCCAGGGCCCTGGAGAAGGTGGGAAGCAGATCCTCAACAATATTTGGGAGGAGGAAGAAGTTGCTAGAGCTATGTCACGGGTAATGGCTGGGCAGGGTGGAATTGATCTGGCCCAATTAGGGGTCAATGCCAATGATTTTGTGCGAAATGTTACGGAGGGACTAGAGTGAATGAAATGTGTCCCTTAATATCCCATTAATATCCCATTTTTCAACATGCCAAGACATAGACTGGACAAAAGAAGTGTAAATAGACCGGAAATGGTAAAATGTTGACATCAATTGCCTACAAAGTACACAGAATCCAACAAAAACCAAAAAAACTTCTAGATCGAGCTAAGACACATCTTAACTTAGTGCATGCATCTTGTTATATCCAATCACCAATCTCGACATTCAACATTTAACGAGGCGGTGAGTGGAGTAATGATCGTCGAGAAGAGATGAGACGAAAGCTGAACCACGTTCCCCCTCTATTCCCTCTCTTTCTCCTACAAACTATTCTCTTGCACTTTCACACTGTTGCTTTTCACGTTCCTGGTTGAACGAGTCAAGTTAGAAAAGTAAATAAGAGGCTCAGATGAGGCAGGTCCCACATCCATCTCGGCATTGATCCTTTTGGCTTCCCGGTTCTCGACTCTACCGACCGGCCCTCGCTCTCCCACGGCCCTCTGTGGAATTTCGAATCTCCTCCATACTATTGGTGCGCTATCCACCATGACAGACACAGTTGTGCCATCGCAGCCTTTACTAGAGCTGAAGGGGCGCAATGCTTACGTTTCCTCTCCGAGTGGATTACGACCGGCCAAGGAGACCACGTTCCGTGAATGGGTGGTTGACAACCAGATTGGTATGAAGAAACACCTCTATCTTGGATTTTACGGAGATCAAGGCACAAGCTGTACCTGACAGAGTCACTGCGCTTCTAATTTGAATCCTCGGCATATGCGAAATCCCCACATCCTGATAACACTAGTAACGCTAACACCACTTTGCTTCTCTATAGGAATCTCCTTGACCACCCTGTCTATGTTGCTGGCTCTTCATAACCTCTATCCCTCCCTCCGCCCATATACCCAGCCGTTTTTCCAATTGTCCTATTATAACGAATCCGCCAACTCCTACGTCCAGGGCTGGGACGATGTCTACTTTGTCATCAGTGCTGCTATCGCAATCACCTGTATTCGCGCTATGGCCATTGAATGGTTCATGCAACCATTGGCCCGCGCCTGTGGTTTAAAGCGCAAACAGTCAGTTCGCATCGCTGAGCAGGGCTGGCAAGCTATGTACTATTCGTTCATCTGGGGAGTCGGATTGGTGGGTTTGGCCCACAGATTATCTACCTGGGAATATATGACTAACCGCTGCTTCTTTTTTGCAGTACCTATGGAAGACGTCATACTATTGGGGCGATTTCGCCGCCATGTGGTCGCAGTGGCCCGCCCGTCCTTTGTCTGGCTTGATGAAGTGGTATCTTCTCGTTGAGCTGGCATTCCTCGTGCAGCAGATCTTCGTGATCCACGTGGAAGAGAAACGGAAGGACCATTTCCAGATGCTTTCCCACCACATTGTTACCAGTATTCTCCTGAGCTCCGCTTACATCTACGCTATGTACAATGTGTCCAATGTAGTGCTCTGTCTTATGGATATTGTGGACTTCTTGTTACCGGTTCGTCAATTATCATTCGTCAAGTGTCCCCAAACAGCTACTAATACCTTCACAGGCTGCGAAGATCCTCAAATACTCCAAGTTCGAAGCAGCCTGCAATGTTGGCTTTGGCCTGTTCATGGGCACATGGTTCATTACCCGACATCTCATCTACCCCATGGTATGCTGGTCCGTTTATTATGATCTCCCCCGCCAACTCACCTATGGGTGCTACACCGGTTCCACAAGCGAGTTCATCTCAGCAAAGGCCCCGAACGCCTTTTCATACATGCTTGGTCCGTACTTCAGTTTGGACAACCCCATCTGCTTCAACCCTACTCTCAAATGGATGTTCTTGTCCCTCCTGTTGTTCATCGAGGGATTGTCTATTGTATGGTTCAGCATGATTGCCCGTGTTGCCTACGGTGTTGTCTGTGGCGGCAATGCTGAAGACACCCGCAGTGACGAAGAAGATGAATACGAGATGGAAGTGGGAGACCAGACCGCATCCCACGTTCCAGCACACTTGGCTGCTAAGGATGGTGTCCCTATTGACCCACTCGAAACCGGAAACGCCCCGGGCTTGGATCGTAGGCGGTCCAACGGCACTGCCTCAGTGCACGCGCGGGGCCGTGGTCGTGTTCCTTTCGATCCGAGTGATCGGAAAGCTCTCTTGGGCCGCATTGGATGTGAAAAGCCTACATAAAGGCCCCCTTTCCATTTCTTTTTTTCTCTTGACCAAATTTGATGACCATTTCGAGTTGCTCCCTAGCGTGCCATGCCTCTGTCTAGACACCCTGTGCCGTGATATTCATTCATCGGTTGGCGGTGGCGAATAGTCGGAGTCGGCCATGCAATGGAGTGCCCGAATTACGATGAACTGCGATTTTCTTCGCGGAGCAGCTTTTTTCAGTTGGTTTGCGGGGTATTTTTTCCACTTTTTTTTTGTTTTTTTTTTTTTTTTTTTTTTCATATTCACACTCATTCTTCTGTCGCCACTTGCCGGCCGGCGTCAGGGAGGTTTTCTGATATGCTTTTTGTTGCCGTGATGATCTCTACGAACTTGGAGTTTCGTTCTAGAGACCCACACAATAATACCCAATGGAAGCATTTGACCTTGTACATGTATCATAGAACCTGGTCCAATGGACTTTTAGATTTCCGCTGGGCTGGTTAGAGAAAAAAGCGTTGCCTTCAACCCCAAATCCGTAGTCCATCACCTCCATCAAACAACATCCAATGTAGATTAACCTCGCCTAGTGATGAACATAGCCCCTAAGCGGTGGCTCTTCATTCCCATTATACCCATACATCAACACATCAAGCGCTCCAACCACATTCGACACAGCCTCCATCCCCAAAAAGTCTTCCACATCCAAACCAGGCGCAAGCGACTCCCCACAAACGGCATCAAGATCAATCCTCTCCAACCGTCCAGGCCCAGCATGAACCAAAGCATCAACAAACAAAGCATATGCCAACGGATTAACCAACATAGCCGAATGCGAATAAGATCCCCCAGCAGCACGCCCCGCACAAGCAACCTGCACCTGCACATTCGACACCCCAACCCCACGCACATCCCCCAGCGCCGCAGAAGCCAACCCTCCGCTCTGCGGCTGCACAATAAAGTCATTCCCAGAGTACACGCTCGTCGTCGGCACGAACGCCGAATCCCCGTTCTCACCACGCAGTGCCCGAATAAACGTCGTATCATACCCCTGCTGCTGCACAGCAGGCGAACAGAACGGTTTAACAAGCACGCACAGCGTCGCAAGCAGCGTCCCGTGGAAATCACCACTCACGGCCATGAAATCGCTTACCGCGGCTCGTGTCGACGGCCAGTATTTCAGCGCCCATTGAACATCTAAACTACCTTGCGACCAGCTAAGCACTCCAATGGGACGCTGTGAGAGTCCCGAAATGTAGTTTATTGCGTACGCAACGTACTCTGCGTTGCTTTGGATGTCGCCTAGTGAGTTGCCCGGGATATTGACCCATGCTGGGTCTGTCTGTGGATTTGCCGTGAAGAGCTTCGCGTAGTTGAAGTAGTAGGTGCTACCGGCTGGGTCAGCGGTTCCTGGGACCAGGAGAACGGGAATTTTGTTGTTTTTGCCATAGGAGAAAGTTGGGGGGATGTGGATTGCGCTGCGAAGGGTTTCTTCGGGAATGCCGTAGGGTGCATCCCAGAAGGATCTTGTTGGGTGGATTCGTGGACTTGGTTCTTTTGTGTTGTTGTTGGCTATGGAGTTTATCTCGTGGTTTGTTATACCGTTGAGGATGTCGATGATGTTTGTTGGGGCCAGACCTAGCGATACTATGTCGATGGCATTTTGGAGGATTGTTCGGTTACTGGTGTGTGGAATTGAGGAAAGGACTGAGAGGCCTTCTTCGATTGTTGAGACGGGCTTGATTTTGCCTGTTGCGACGTCTGATATCAAGGATTCGAGCTGATATAGCTCCTGATATATGTCTGTGCTGAAGGGAGCGCGACTTGTAAACGTGTTGAATAGCCTGTTAAAGACATCTGGGACATCCCGAGATCCTCTCGATGTATAAGAAGGCACTGGGCTGCCTAAGGATGCTGATACAAAGAACATAAACCGAAACACCTGGTGGCAGTGCATCGTGACGCTTGGCTCTTTTAGTGAGGGCTGAATATCCACCTATGGAGGTTGACTTTGTAAATGGTAACCTTTCATATTCAAAATTATATTCAATCGGAGCTCAATCAAAATGTCTTTCGTACCATATCCGATGGGTTATTAGATTTGAGTTTCTATTTCGGCGCCATATATAAGTGTATACATATCGCCTTCCACTCCTCATATGTCAGAACATGCAAAAGCACCGAAAGTCTTTTGAATGCTTTGATAGTCAACGCACGGAGCACTCTAATGCCTCGGGGGTCATTCCATGCTTCTCATGCTTGGTCGTTCCAATTATATCCGAGCGCCGGAGTTTCTTCTCTGTTTGTGCATCCCGAGCTGAATATAAATCAGCTCGGGGAGGGTCTGCTGCAACCTCATTCTGAAGAAAATGAACAGTCAACACTTATTCAACACACCAACTGTCCGAGCCAAACCATAAGACAGAAGGAACTGCGGCCAAAAAGAGCCTACTTTCACCGCGAAATTCTTGATCTATCGCATTGATTCTACGAAGAATGGCCTGGCCTTGGTTTTCGACCCCTATATCACACCGAGTCTAATTACTGCACCGGTATTTTGTTTATGTTTCTGACGAGTCAGAAAATTAAGTCGTACATCGGATTGCAGCCGATTAGCATGAGAGTGTAGGCATCTTTCCTGGGCACATTGTCTATCCAGTCGAACGGTGCTTTCGTCAGCTTTAGCATCCATGGTTGCAAGTAAAGCTAGCGTAGCTTGTTCGTAGAAATTGATGAGCCTTTCCGGTGTCAGGGCTGGGTTCCCATCTTCGATGAATGTTAAATTTTTCACAAATTAACCCGTTGAATGGTTAATCATCGGTAATTTCAATGGTTAACGATCGAACTTACCAAAAGGAACGCAAGGTTCCACTGCAACCCATAACGTATCACGGTAGGCCTGGTAACTGTGTTCACTGCATATAATGGCTTTCAAGGGCCTTGTTGTGTTGCAACTACGTTCGGTTACCATTGCCCAAGTGCGAGAAACGGCGCGCTTTAAAAGCCTGCCAGAATAGAGACCGCCGACCCAGTTAAAGAACTGATTAGAACACCGAATCAAGGCTCTGATGTTTGGAGCTAGCTCGGATTTACTGGAGCTGTACCGGGGCTCTTTTTTTTGCCAGTTTTTGTTTGACAATTTAACTCCTTGTATTTTGCCAAACATACGTGCTTTCATGATAGTCAACTGTCGAGCATCTCGGTGGCATCGATTTTGTCTAATTTCCGTGACAGGATTGGCTTTGACGGACCTGAGATGGATGATAGCCATCTTCCGTTGCAATCGAAACGGGCAATTCGGCGCTGAATTATTGTGAGAAGTTGTTGTGTCGCGCTTATCTCGGTGGCATCCGCGGCGCTCTTTGCAAATGATTGCAGTATTCGCGAATTTCGACATGTATCAGTGCCTTATTGTCCAGACCATAAGTGCTCGAACAACTGCTTCAAAGCATTTTCACGCGCAATTGAATAAGTGGCCTTATCTGAGTCGACCATTGCGCAGTTTGGGTGGCGCTTAATGTGGGAGGCGAGCGGTGAAATCGATCAATGAGAAGCTCAAGGAGCTCTTCTCCATAAGTGAAATGCCCATAAGTGCTGAGGAATATCTGGTTGAAGGAGCCGTCGAGCTTGTCGTGGCGCATCAAACTTTCCACCATTGCTGTGAGCGTCCCCACCCTAACAACTTCCACGCCCTCGTGGGACTGGGAGACGAGTTTTTCCGGAGATGTAATGTCGTGAGATCCGGAGTCCCTTCGCTCTTTTGTGTCTTCCTGATCCATCGCAAAAAAAAGCCATGGATGGGTTCAATCACTTGTTATTCGAACCGAGCATCTGGTTGGATCGCTGTGCTCACATGGCATTGTGTCTGAACTGCGGTCAAGGGCAAGGCCGAGAGATTGATAATGTCATTTGGGTAGTGGGGTACTTCCACCGGACCAGTGTGCTAACGAAGCACTCCATTTATAGTAGCTCTGGTTAATTTCTTGTAGAAAAAAACCCCAACGCATCGTCCGACCTCGGATTGAGTTCCCATTTTGAGCAACCCGACCGGCGTTTCGCTTAGCCCTGCCACGAACCCGCTTCTAACCGCTTTTGGCCAGGATCGGAGGAGTTTGAGTTATCTGATCCGAAACTTACTGGGTAGGTACCTTGGAAAGTCCTACTCCGTACTCCGTACTGTAAAAGCAGTTGGTAGGGGAGATTGCGGATTTTAGCTCCAGACACGAAGATGAATGACGATCATCGCACAAGCTATTGCTCATAGTTTTGGACTAGTTTATGCGCCTTCACCGTCCATATGTGCCCATGTTCAGCTCTCAGCCTGATTCCCCGAGCCCATGGCTCTTTGTAGATTATACTCCTCAATGAGTATCGTCTGAGGCCGAGTATTTACACTGATAGCCTGTGTGGTTATCGTGTCGTTCTGCAACACGGCCCGTAGTCGTGCCTCGAGACAGGCGCATCGGATTTCTCAAAAGATCGAGACCCAAGCGGGTGCTCGCTCCCCTGAACAAGCGTGGAGCCAACTGTCCCAGAGGCACAAGTGCAAGAAGGCCTTGGGTCAACTTGTTTTCTTGAACCTGAGAGCGACATGGAGGGGTAAATATTTGTGTGTTGTTTCAATTGAGAAAAAGGATATTAGAAAGAGCAATCACTCCCCAAGGCGGGAGTAACATTCCGTGTAACCTCGAGGGGTTAACCTTTAACAGACTCCAAAACTCAAAGGATTTTTACGGGTGCATGCGACATGTGCTTTATCCATCTTCAAAGATGGAGGTGATATCTTAGTGAGATATTCCAAGGCACAGCAGAGGTGCCACCATGAGATCGATTGGATGGATTCCTCAAGTGAAAGTCAACTTGCCCTCGATTGAAGTTCAAGTCGAAACCCCTTCCACCGGCTGAAGGGCACCAGTCTGTTGGAATTTCCGTGTTGAACTTTCTTATAATCTCGACAGAACGACTACCATGACTTTTGTTCCCGTCGGGGTGTAGCTCATGCCAGATCTCAAACTCAAGCATGTTATTGTGAATGAACTGTAAAAGGCCGGTGTAGTCTCTTATAAAGGTGTAACTAAACTATCAAAGAAGCTAGTATTGTACTTGGTGTATATCTTATATCTTCATCCTTACGGTACTATCATATCGCTGCAGTCTATTACACCGCGCTGGGTAGAATGAACAAGGGTTTGATTCAGAGCAAGATTGGTTCCCCAAAATACGTGTAATGTGAACGCTAAATGACTTCGTGGTCGTATTTGGTGAAGCTTAAGAGCCAAGTAGCTGGCGAATAAACTCCGCCACGTCCTCCAGTTGTGTGCGAGTGTGGTTGTAGTAAACAAGCAACTGGAGGCGTTGTGCCCTTAGGCTCTCCAAGAAAGCTTCCCTTTCTGCGAGGTATGATGTGATAGACAGGCTTTTCTCGGCGAGACGTTGAAGAATTTGGATTCCGCTTTCAACCCTGTTAATGGCGTCAATATTTGACTCGGTACTCGCTTGGAGTCCATTTCGAAAGTAGTTTCAAGAGATGGATGTAAGATCGAGAGAGGAAAGTGGGTGGGGAAAGCGAAGGAAATAGATGCAAAGAGAAGATTTATAGGAAAGGCACTTGCTTCCAGTCAAGGTCTACAATATTTATATTCCCAAGGAACTGCAAAGTGCAGGCCGAACCCCTTCCCACGAGTCGTTAAAATCTGCCGGCGAGTCAGGTTTTGCCATGTCTTCCGTTCGCATCAAAACGTACCATCTGCTCTTGCTGGCCATCGTGTTGAAACAGGCAGTTGTGGACGAGGTCCAAAAAAAGGCCAAGGTGTACCCTTACCCCTATATTTAGCTCATGTCTCAATTAACGCAACCTTACACCATGTTCGTAAAGTTTACCACACCATACTGTGCGAGGAAGTTTAGAATATGAAAAAAGACTTGATGCGCAACTGAAGCTGCATTCACGGCTTCCTCTGGGTATTCGGTCAAGTCTGAGAGCTAAGCAGCTCACAAATGAACTCCGCGATATCTGAGCGTTGAGCACGAGCGTGATCGTAATCAGTTTGCAAACGTAGGCGCTCGGCCCTCAGTTCCTCCACGAAATCCTCCGTCCTATCAATTTCCAAGTTGGCATAGCGGCGGTCTTCCCCAGAGAGATCCATATACAGAAAAGGTTGAAGTTTGAATTGGGCATCATTCATAGCTTCCTCATTAACCTGGAGGGCCTCTCGAAGACAATCCTCGCGTAAAGTCATCATCACGTCTCGCACAATCAACTCTTCGTGTTGATTTTCCTGCGCATCCTCATCCATGAATTAGTTTTCATGTTGAAGGGATTTCTAAGCGAGGATTGTCCAAAGGACTGCTTAGTGTGTTATAGGTACCTTGTTCATATTGGAAAATACGACGTGATAAAATAGAGATGATATTGAAGTGGAAGATGGAGGAAAAAAATCTAACAGTTTTGGAAGAAGTGAAGCGGGCTGAGAAATAGAAGAGAAAGATAGATGACATGAGCAAGCTTATAGAAAAGGCTCTGCCATCAGCTCAAGGCTACTCAAATTGTTTGACTAGATGGGCTTGTCCATTATGGGGTGGGGTTCCTTATACTGCATCATATTGCTAACGGCGAAGGATTTATCTAGCTTGCACAACGCTTAGCCTGTCGCATCACGCCCCTGCGGTCTTCCCCCCATATCATACTGTTATAAACTCTAGAATCTTCAAGCATGTGGAAAATTGAAGTTTTTTGACTATATAAATATTCCCAGTTGATAGACTTTTTATTGTGAAGACCCTCCTATAGACGGGTCTTCATTTAATGGATCAGAGTGAAAGGAGTATTATACAATACAAATACTACTACGAAGCATTGACACTAGTACTACATGTATTCAAACTGAACTCTGAGCCTTCTAACATTGCTCCGAGTTCTACTAGTATAGTTGTGCGCGGGTAAGCGAGGTCATATAACTCTCTACCTCCGGTCTCTCAGTGGTATAGTTCTATACACCGGGTCCTGCGACCCTTCTAGTAAGACGTCGTGATATTACCTCCCTTCTTTAATGTATATCGCCCTCGGTATGCTCCTTAGTCTCTTGCTGGCATCTTACTTCTCGCTTTGTGTAGTGGCTTTTTCGAGTCCTTTAACGCTTTGACTGGGTCTTCTTTATCTTATGCGAAGGTTTTCGAGGTCTTTCCGAAGGTTTTTAAAGGTAGTGTACCCCTCTTCTCTTAGGGGTATACCCTTATAATCCCTTTCTCGTTATGTCTTTTAATAGAGGTACTACTAACTAGGTTATAGTAGCCGTACCTATTACCCCTACTAAGGCATAGTATATACGGTATATTAATTCCGTTAGTAGTATCCCTAATAGCGTTTATTAAAGCTCTATAGCTAGTCTTAAATGCTAGTATTGTTATTAGTAGTATTAGACTTATATAATAGTAAGGTTTCGAGGCTTTCTTTAAGGCCTCCCTTCGGTTTCTAACTATTTATAGGTCGATCCTCGGTTAGATAACGAAGCTAACACTATTATTCTTACTACGACCCTTACCGCTTATACGACTACTTTAAGGGCTTTTAGGAGTACTTAGAACGTTCTTAGATAATATATTAATGCTAGTCTCGTTCCTACGACTATACCTCGCGCCCCTCCTCTACCGCCGCTACCGCCGCTACTACTACCTCCTCCTCTACCGCTACCGCTAATAATAGCGCTAATATTATAGGTTTAAGGGGTTCTAGCTAGGTTATTATAGCGCGTACTTAGTCTTTAGGGGGTTATTTTAGTCGGGTTCCGATTTCCCTTTAGTATCTTCGCGCTAGGTAGTTTCTTTCTTCCTCCTATATTATATAGTCTCTATATATAGGTCTTTATTAACTTTATAGTCTTTATAACCCTCTAGGAGGTTATTTAAGATAAGTTTCGCCCCTATATTCCTATTACCTTTTCTAAGGCTATCTATCCTTTATTAGTCTATTTAAGGATTTAAGCTCCTTACTAAACCTAGGGATAGCGTTTATTTTACTATTTAAGGCGTTATAGAGTATATTTATATAACGTAATCTTCCTAACTTAATAGGTACGTTATAGGCTAATAATAGTAAGGTTCTCTATAAGTATACTTACGCTCCTACGTATTCGTCTTCCTTAATTAGCGAAGGATAGGTTTAGGGTTTTTATAGAGTTAGTAGGGTATTTTACCCCCTTTTCGAATAGTACTAGGCTATCTACTAAGGGTTCTTCCGAGCCTTCTTTATAGGTAGTTATATATCTATTAAGTTCTCTTTTTCGAATATATCTAATACTATCGTTTCTTTAAGTATACTCTTTAGTTCCTAGGTATTTTCGCTATCTCCGTAGCC